>CAJHQP010001789.1:0-102861 GCA_905132765.1 Moricandia arvensis
AGTATTAAGACTTTCCATTTAATACACAAATTAATTTTGGTTGTCTTATATATACATGAACCTTTAAATTTTAGAAGTTTTATACTTCAATTTAACGAGGTCAACTCTGTTTAACGGAGACGTCTTTAATATTTAAATGAAAAAGTTCTATAAAAATACACAAACTAATTGATTTGTTAAAAAAAAAAGACACGAATTATTAAGGTTTCCAAATTAGAACCTAGACTAATTTTGTTTACCCTATAAATACACGAACTTTTGAAATTCAGAGGTTTTACACCTCGTTTTTGTTGTAATCGTGCTTGTTGGTTGGGCCTCTGTGATTTTCTCTTTCAACTATTATAAATCTCGAAATTTCTAAAGAACCTTTTTATTAATCGTATTTTCTGACCTCTTTAGGGAATATTCTTTTTGACCTTATATTTAGTCGTGATCGAACTCGTCCCCGGGTGACTAGTCCAAAAATACCGAGTCAAAAGTGATATTCTTTAGAATGGTCAAAAAATGCGACTAATAAAAAGGTTCTCCAAAGATCTCATAATTTTTAACAAACGAAAGAGATGATCACAGATGCCCAACCAACAAGCACAATTACAACCAAAACGAGATGTAAAATCTTTGAATTTTAAAAGTTCATATATTATATGGTAACCAAAATTAGTTTGTATTCTAATTGGGAAGCTTTAATAGTTTATGTATTTTTTTACAAATCAAAATTAATTTATGTTTTTATGGAATTTTCTCAATTAAATATAAAAAGTGTCTTAACACTCCGTTAAGCTGAGTTGACGTCATCATAATCGAAACGTAAAATTTTCCGAATTTCAAAACTTCATCTATTTATATGGCAACCAAAAGTAACTTATATATTAATTGAGAAATCTTAATAGTTCGTGTATTTTTTTTTAACAAATCAAAATTAGTTCGTATATTTTTACGTTGGTCTTCATATCATTTATAAGTTGCTAATCTTTTTCCAAACTCTTGTTATTAAAACATAAATTTCTCTTATACTTACCATTTTCTTAGGATTTTAAAATAAATAACACACTTCTCATTAAATAAAACTAAACTAAATCAATCTATGGATCGAAACTTAAAATCTAAAAAATTAAAACTATGTAAATAATCGAGACCTTAGAAATAAGATTAATAGTTTTTAAAAACATCAAAAATATTTTTCAACTGCAGCTATGTTGATGGATTGTTCATTATTTCATTATTATGAAAAGAAAAAACCAATGTCTTCAGGAAAAATAGTGGTCACGCGCTTTGGTAATGTCAAATTGGTGAAACGGCCGAAAACAACGGATTTTCCCAAGTCTATAACACACGTTTTTAGTCCAACGCGCTCAACGCGCGCCCCATGCGCGTTGTTATAATAGTTACACAAACTATAATAGGCCGACTTTGGAGCCCATGTAAAAACCGTACGGGCCTTATATTTTCTTGTTGTATATGCCATTTAAAAAGGCCGCGATCTACTTCAGCGGGACTCACTTTTAAGGCCCAGTAGAAAATATCTGTAACTTCACCTCAGTTTCTTTAAACTACTGGCGTTCTATTTTGTAGTCTGAAGACTCTAAAATCATGAAACTTCATTTTCTTTATGAGCATATTATTATGTTTTACCTTTTCCAATGCTCTATAATTTATAAGTTGCTATGTAATATTTTAGAAATCCTAAAATATATTTGATTATGTTACTTTTTAACAATCAGTACCAGAGAATTCCTCTCTAGTAAGTAAATTGTAAGTCAATACATACATTGTCATTTTTACTAGAGTGTTATGCGTTAATATTATATTACGCTCACACCATTATCAGTCAATCTGAATCAAGTATTATAATACAATACAGAGTACAGAAGCTGAGTCCTTGTCCGTGCCATTCAAATTACAACAAGTATAGGAATCAGCAAACAGATAACCCCCAAATTCATGGAACTTCAAATATTAAAAGAGTTACTCGAACCTGGCATCCCTTTCGAATTTAACAAGAAGGAAATAGATCTCACTGTTGGCTGCTCTCCGATCCAAAATGTATTGTTGAAAGAGAGAGACTCTGTATAAATCAAGGAAGGAACGGATTATGAGATGGGAACGTCTGTTTTTGCGTATTGTATGCCCTGCAATCGCCACACACAGCAAGCAATGATGATCAAATATTTTCAAGAAAATCTCACTAGTATAATAGTATAGCTACAGAGAGAGTGTGACCTGTTAGCTTTGATTCCACCAAGGCCGATGGTTCCAAGGACGATCAAAAGAAAAGGTGCACCGATCAACCAAGCGTTACCTCTTTTGGCATATGCATATGTCCGTGGGACTCCTTTCTTGACCACCCTCGAATACACACCTTGTCAACATTACAACAACAAAGGCGTCTCATCAATATGTAACCCACCAGGCTTAGTGTTATAACACATACTAAAAAAATTTGTTGAGTCGCTTTTGTTTTGTTTACCTGATCTGGAATAATATTGTCGGCCTTTAACATCACCTGCAATGAGAGACCAACGTGGTAATTAGACAGCTTACTTTAGAACACAGGTTTTGCAATAATCGATATGTAATGAACTAATGATGCTACAATCTATCCAAGAAGAGAAAAAAAAAAAAAAAGACAAAACAAAGTAAGTGTGTCCTGTCTCCAAGGAAAGGTAAAATCAGAGTAAATTACCAGACTCAAGGCAAGAGTACGCTTCCGATATCTGCAAAAAAATTGAGAAAGTGTGATTATTCCTGTGAGCAGATAAGAAAGATCAAAACGTGTGATTATGCTCAATTTTTGAAGGTAATATGAAATATATATGTGTGCGTGAGTGTAAGAAGATAATGACTCACAGATTTGAACTTAGACTCAGCACGGAGCTTCTGATCATCAGGGAACAGGTCAGGGTGTGATTCCCATACTTTCTTCCGATAAGCTGCTTTAACCTACCACCAAATCATGCAATCACCGAATCAAACGATCGATCCAAAACCCTAATAGTAGAATCAAAGCTCACAGAATCAAAGAGGAGGAAGAAGAAGAAGAACCTGAGAAGGATCGGGACGAGAATTGGGAGGAAAACCTAGCAAGACTTTGGCTTCCTCCACCTCCATTTTTCCCGCGGCCACCACGAACGATTCGCCATCTCTCTCGATTCGGTCGACTTTTTTTTTTTTTATACGCACCTAATTTTTCGCTTCAGGCTCAGATTAGAGACGTGTCCATTTCACGACCAGTGTTCTTCTACTGGGCTCATGTTCTTAACTTTTCTGTTGGTACAAAATAAAATTTGAATCTAAATGGGCTTTTGGTTTGAACAAAGGTTATTATGTTTTTTCTTTTTTTTTGTCAACATTCTCTTTTTATTAGAGAAGCCCATTGGGCATTTTACATGAGAAGATCATAAGATCATAAGGCTCAATCTAAATGGGCTTTTAGTTTTTTTGTCAACGCGTTTTATTATTAGGATGGGCTTTTAGTTTGAACAAATGTTATTATGTAAATAAAATATTTTAAGACTTTCAGCTATAATATAAGTTTCAAAGTTAATTTATTGTTTTATTATGGATATAGAAAAGGGAAGTACTCTAAAATAGACTTAAAAAATTTTGTCACAAAAATAGTTTTCAAAAAAAAAAAATGACCAAAATATACTTTATTAAAAGGTGTAAATATATATTTATACCAATTGTGTTAACTAATCTAGATTAAGATTAAGAGTTATGAGTTGAAGTTTATAATTAAAAAAAAATTCAAAAAAGGTTTTTTGTTATTCTTTTTCTTAAAAAAATATATTTAAGAGATTTGCCCTATAGAAAAATACACTAAATAGGTTTTAAATATTTTACATCTATTTACATTATTTTATTTTATATTTTAAAAGCACCCGCAATAAAGTTAAAAAAAAAAGTGAATCTCTTGCCTAAAATAATATTTAAAAAAATATGAGATTTGTTGACCAACACTTAACTCTTGATCTAATCTTAAATGTGTAGCTGACAAAAAAAAAGTATGAGAGAGACTATACAAAACAAGAAAATCGATTTTTGGAAAAGAGATTATTTCCTAATCTTGAAGACTATTATGCCATTTCTCTATCTCTAGTTTACATTTTTGACATTAAAATTAAAATAGATAATAAATTATTTTAAAAATATTAGTATAATAATAAGAAGAAGCTCTTTTATGATATTTTTCACTAATGATGTTCTAATAACTGAAACCAGGATCAAAAAAACAAATGAAACTTCCATGCGATTAAAGAGGTCAATCACCGGTTATTAACCGGATTTTCCACCAGTAGAAAAAAAAAATCACTGGAAACAATGACTTTATTAAAAGAGACAATGCAGTTTCTTTGAACCATCACTAGTGCAAAGAAATAGTGAAATCGGTTCCATTTACCAAAACATTTGACATTGTCTAGTTGCACTAAACGTGAAGTGTTGATTCCTCTATATTTGCCATCACCCATGTCTGTCCTATACACATCTTTTCAATCTTCCACATGGGTTGATATAGAGCCTACCATACGAATCAGCAAAACCCCAATTCCAATAAACACAATGACATGTATCAGAGAACGAAAATTCACTCGGGAATAGAACGAAAGATTAATCAAATTTTTAAAAAGATCTCTTTCCAAATGAATTGATATCACTCTCTGATAAATTTATTGGACTCCCCAGTTGATGTGTATATATTTGAATTAGATGAACATTCAATTCAAAGAAATGTTTTGTAAATAAAACAATATCAATATTAAATATCAATGTTTTAATGAAAAATATAAGGTTTACATTCATTTATTATTTTATTATTAACTATATTACAACTGGTTACCTAATGTGTTTTATAAAGATATATATATATATATATATTAAGAATATTGACTTTAAACGGGTTTATTTGCAATGACTAGGTCTATGCCAACAATTTTATTATTACTAAAAATATTTTATAAGTTTTCTATTCGTTAATCTTAATTGTATAACTATTAATAAAGTGTTTTATTTTGAGATTTGGAATCCAAATTTTCTAATACAAAATCATTAATAAATTTTTAATCAAATCAAGATTAATTAAACTTCCAAAATAATAAACTTTGAGTTATACATTTTCAACAGTAGAACTACTTCAGTTAAACGCATATTTGCATTAGAACTTAAAACTAAAATATAACAAAAACATTACTTTCAAAACGATAGCCGTTTTAACCTGAAATTAACCCGAAAATCCCTCACTACCATATGTTAAGTACCTAGAAACTAAATAGAAATCAAATATAATATCTACCACCAAATATAGATGAACTATATATATAGTACTCAACATGCATCTCTCTATATCCGAAGCACTCTCCTTCCTCCAGATCCGCTCCTTTCCAATCTTTTTTTGTCTCCGTCCGTAGGAGATCACAATCATGATCACTCCTATCAAACTAGCCTTTCTCTTCTTCTTATCCCTTACGGCAGCCGCAACCGCTGCACCCGCATCCAAACGCAGGAACTACCTTTTCACACCGCATGCAAAAGCAGTCGCGGGAATATGCACCGTTGTCCTAACAAACACAAGTCTATGCTGCAAAACCCTTAAACACGTTCCTACCGATGACCCCATCGAATTGATCCGAGCGTTAGCGGTTGCGACCGAATCTTCCGTGAAAAGAAGTGTGGCATTCCTCTCGGAGATCAAACCAAAACACAAATCAAACGCAACCGCAACTGCCGCGATCTATAGCTGCGAGAAAAATTTGAACTACGCGTTAGACGATTTCACCGACTTTTGGAAAGCAACAGGCAAAGATGTGACGACGTTGGCTTATAACTATTTCACGTGTAAGAAGACGTTGATGTCGATCATGGGATATCATTGGACTTGTCTGGATGATATTGATGATAAGAATCTGTTGAAGGAAGTGGAGACTGGGGTTAGTGTTGGGAAGAATCTAAGCAGTAATACGTATGATGTGTTCAATGGTTTGAGAACTATTTTTAAGACGTTTGGTATCAAGGTGAAGCTTAACGAGGAAGACACTTCGCCCCAACCGCCACCATTGTCTAATTATTACTACTGATTAAATGATTTGCATGTAATAATTAATTCATATCATCGTATAATGCCTAAAGCGTCGTGTATGATTGTATGTTCTAGGTTTTATACATGTACGGGGACTGATTTCGAGATGATTGGAAAGGATATATATTAATTTAATGTGATCTTTTTTTTTTTACGTTTGTTGATTACATCATTATTTGATAGACTTAGATAACTCGAACAAAGAATACTTTCGCAACCATTACTGGTCCAATGTTTATGATATATGTCCTAAGTTTTTTTGTCATCAGTCGGATTGAATATACCCGATCTATACTGATCAACCCTACAAAACGTAGGGAAAGTGACTTAGTGGAGTCGAACTCCAGTGAAAAATTCACTGATTAAAGGTATTTCATATATGTCCTAAACCATGCCTTTGTTTCCTTATCCTCACCGGACATGTCAACATCCATGGAACCTTCAGTAATCAATTACGTATGATACTGATGAATATATGATGTAAATCACGACGAGGTCTAAAATGTATCCCCGAGTGTAATGACATTGCTATGTATAATAGTTCATTTGTTGACCACATATATATAGGACTGAATTTATTTTCTCAAATGAACCCGAGTGTCTTCTGAAAAGATGGTTTTGGCTTTCAAATTTACATTACTCTTTAATAGACACCCATACCGAATCTCTAAACAATTTTGCGTCAAACCCCCCCCCCCCCAAAATATTATCGTTATAAAAATACTAAGTAATCTCACACCTAAATATGCGGATGAGCTTGTTAATACTCTAAAAAGAAGAAGAGCATGAATCAGATGAATATACCTTTCATTTTTTGAGTAACGCATAGAGGACACAATTATTTACTAGCACTAGCTACCTACGTTGCTGTAGTGTCCGATTAACTTAGCTTGAAAAGATAAAAGATGAGACCAAACATTCGATGAGAAACACTCGGATGTAACACTAATATTAGAAATGAGTAGTCCAAAATAAATTGTTTGTAAATCCTTAAATAAAAAGAGATTATAATAAACTAATCCTTAAATTAGTTATTAATTTTAGTAATCAAAGTTACACCACTTGATCAGGACAACAAGAACATAATCAATCATCTTGTGGTGACTAATAATCTCAAAGCCAATATTAACTAAAGAATGTTTAGCCATTCAACGGCCTAAAATGTCTCCTTCCATGCAAAGCTCAAGCAAACCCTAATTTTAGAAACTACAACTTCTATAAGAATCTCCCACATACACACCATAATCTCTACCAGCCCCCATTAAATAACCCACCGGGTCTGATTAAATAAAAATAAATCCCCTCCCTCTACTAGTTACCTCCTGAATAAAACCGAGGGAGACAGAAAAAAAACAAAAAACAATATAGTTTAAAAAAAATAATAATAATAATGGCTGCAGGAAAAATTGTGGTATCGGTGGCATCCATGCTTCTAGTGGTGGGTGTAGCCATAGGAGTTGTCACCTTTGTTAATAGAGGTGGTGGTGCAGGTGGCGACAAGACTCTGAACTCGCATCAGAAAGCGGTTCAGTCAATTTGTGATTCAGCCACAGACAAAGGCTCATGCGCAAAAACACTTGAGCCTGTCAAAAGCGACGATCCAAGTAAGCTTATAAAAGCCTTCATGTTGGCTACAAAAGACGCTATCACAAATTCCTCAAACTTCACGGCTTCAACCGAACAAGGCATGGGGAAAAACATGAACGCAACAAGCAAAGCCGTTCTTGATTACTGCAAGAGAGTGTTGACCTACGCTCTTGAGGATCTTGAGACCATTGTTGAAGAAATGGGTGAAGATCTTCAGCAGAGTGGAAGTAAGATCGACCAGCTTAAACAATGGTTAACCGGAGTTTTTAATTACCAAACCGATTGTCTTGATGACATTGAGGAAGTGGAGTTAAGAAAAATCATGGGCGAAGGAATCGCTAACTCTAAAATATTGACCAGTAACGCTATCGATATCTTCCATTCTGTTGTCACCGCTATGTCCCAAATGAATGTTAAGGTCGATGACATGAAGAACGTGAACCTCGGAGACACTCCAGCTCGTGACCGTGATCTTCTTGAAGACATGGACGAAAAAGGATTACCAAAATGGCATTCTGACAAAGACAGGAAGCTTATGGCTCAGGCGGGACGCGGTGGTGCACCTGGTGAAGAAGGTATCGGTGAAGGCGGTGGTGGTGGCGGTAAGATCAAGCCGACTCATGTGGTGGCTAAAGATGGAAGTGGACAGTTTAAGACTATTACCGAGGCGGTTAACGCTTGTCCGGAGAAAAACCCTGGACGTTGCATTATCCATATTAAGGCTGGTGTCTACAAGGAACAAGTCACTATCCCTAAGAAGAAAAACAACGTTTTCATGTTCGGTGATGGTGCAACACAAACAATCATTACTTTTGACAGAAGTGTTGGTCTTAGCCCTGGAACCACTACTTCACTTAGTGGCACCGTTCGTAAGTCCCTTCTAATTAATCTTTTTTACATCTATATATTGCACCGTGCAATATATCTAAATATACACATGCACGTGCACGTTGATATCTAAATATATACATGCATGCATGCAGAGGTTGAATCTGAGGGATTCATGGCTAAATGGATCGGGTTTCAGAACACTGCTGGTCCATTAGGACACCAAGCGGTTGCATTCCGTGTGAATGGAGACCGTGCGGTCATATTCAACTGTAGATTTGATGGTTACCAAGACACACTCTACGTCAACAACGGACGTCAGTTCTACAGGAACATTGTTGTGTCCGGTACAGTCGATTTCATCTTTGGAAAATCTGCGACAGTGATCCAAAACTCTCTAATCCTCTGCCGAAAGGGATCCCCCGGACAAACCAACCACGTTACAGCCGACGGTAACGAGAAGGGTAAAGCGGTAAAGATTGGTATCGTTCTCCATAACTGCCGTATCATGGCCGATAAAGAGCTCGAAGCTGACAGGCTAACCATAAAATCATACCTAGGACGACCGTGGAAACCATTTGCCACCACCGTGATTATTGGAACCGAGATTGGTGATTTGATTCAACCAACAGGATGGAACGAATGGCAAGGAGAACAGTTCCATAAGACAGCTACATATGTTGAATTCAATAACCGTGGACCAGGAGCTAACACTGCTGCGAGGGCTCCTTGGGCTAAGATGGCTAAGTCTGCGGCTGAGGTTGAACGTTTCACCGTCGCTAACTGGTTGACTCCGGTTAACTGGATTCAAGAAGCCAACGTTCCTGTCCAGCTTGGATTGTAAGAAAAGTAACTAACAAAAATATATAACGAATAATATAGTATGTGATCTTGTAAAAAGGTAACGATACGACCTCGTCTCTCGGGATCAAGGCTCTTTTTGGTTATTACTATTGAGCAATATTTATAGGGTTCTAGATATTTTGGGATGATGTTTGTATAAGATTGCTTTTGTTTCACATGCAAAACATTTATACAAAATCTGTTATTTCTTCTTTTATTCAGAAAAAACAATTTTTATAACCATGTTGATGTGTGTTAGTGTGTATATATATCCTATCACTAAACATGATAAATATATCTTCAAATTAGCACTAGCAAATACATTCAAACCAAAAATATAGTTGTAATAGTAAAATTATCCAGTGTTAAAAAAAAATTATGACTAAAAATTTATAGTTCTTCAAATATTTTTAAAAGTTTGCATTGCTATGTTCATATATGATTATATAAGTATGTGTAAAGAAGACTATGAGGATATTATTAGCAAATATTTATGAGGTGTGTAATCAAAGCGAGTCAAAGCCCATTAAAAGCGAAGCTGTCCCATATGCAGTTTCCGTTGAAAAGTCAAAATCGCTTGTTCGATGTCTTTTTCTTTAACCAGAGTAAACCGACTGTTAATTCAGACATTCGAACCAACCCCCATCCGTCGTGTTGGATATGTCCTTGATCGTTATTCAGTTATTCTAAGATGTTTTCCTAGAACAATACATGTGTTTACGCATGGACCTGATGCTCAGGCATCGGCTACTTGTAACTTACTAGTTAGAGACCCTAAGGTGTTGCTACTGGATGAAGCAACAAGTGCTCTAGACGCCTAATCAGACTATGTGGTCCAAGATTCACTGGACCGGGTTATGGTTAACCAAACAAACGATCATCAACAATCCAGAACGCAGATGTAATGGAGAAAGGAAAGCATGGCATTTGAATTAACATCAAAGATGTGTCTTCTGAATGTACGTAGATTATTGTGTCAGCAAAAAACAAAAATGCTAATCATCATCTTCACTTTCATCACTATAAGAGACTAATGATAAACCTGTTTGCAGAGTAGGAGTGACATCGCCCTTTGCAGATTCTAAAGAAGTCCGGTCGATTTGGCTGGTCGAAATATCTTTCTTCTCTTCCTCTGTGGCTTTAACTTTCTTCGGTTGTGGCTTGACTCTTATGATGGTGTTAAACGGACGAGTCGCAGGGTTTCTCTTCCCGGTTGTTTTTTGTTCCTATAAAATAGATCAAGATACATAAACACCCATGTGGTGTTTCAAATGCTGAACTGAATAGTTATGTAACTGAATCAAACGATCTAGTTTGAAAACTCACTTTAGTGGTTGGAGCAGGTTGTGGCAGTGAAGCTTCTTCTGGTTCTTGAGGGATTGCTGATCGTGCTGCAACTGCTGCCTGAAAATGGAACCGTAAACCAAAGGTTGATCCAGCATCTTTAGATAAGTTAACTGTGTTGTTCAAGAACATTACCTGGAAACTACGAAGCTGTTGTTCCTCTTCATCGGCTAATTTCCTTTCATATGCCTTCTTTGACTGTTTAAAAAAATGCAAATGAAGGCATCATCAAAGTCATGATTCTTCTTCCATTACTGATTCTCAAGAGGTAACACTGGTCATGTCTATATGGCAGGTATGAAATTATTGAGCTTTAGATATAGAAAAAGATTGACTCACCATCTCGAGTTTATCGAGAAACTCAGTCTCATCCTCATCAAGAGCTTTGGGTGGCCCTAACAATCCAATTCAAAAAGAGCTAATTAAAGTCCAATCTTCTTAAAATGAAACCAATTGAGCAAAAACACAACAATAACTCCAGAGCTTAAACAAAGATGTTGCTAACTATAAGTGATTATAGAGTGACTCACTGTGCTTGAAACGTTCGTTAAACTCAGCGTCCTTCTTGTCTTTGTTCTCTTTCAAAATCTGTAATTAATAAATACACAAGAAGCATTGTTCCTTAGTCTTCAATGAAGCTTCAACAACAGTATCGATAGTAATGACTTAAGACTAATCATCGGAATATACAATAATCAAAATACTGAAACTTTCCAGGAAAATAAGAGAGAAACCTCGAATAAAGCTCTGTCTCTCTGGAAGGTTCCATCTTCAACTCTTTCCCCTCTTTCTTTCTTCGATTCCTCTAACTGCCTCACACCAATTTCAATTTGCCCTGAAAAGGTTAAAATCGAATCTACAAAGCTAGGGTTTCGATAGAGAGAGGAAAGAGAGAGAGAGAACCTGTTCCTCCGAGACGAAATTAAGTAACCTAATAGGCTTCTCTTCACCCATCTTCTTCCTCTTCCTTCCTCTTCCTCTTCCTCTACGCGCTCTGAATATTTTTTATCAACAGACACTCTCTTCTTTCTAAATCTCCAAAAACGCCCATCCGGTTATTATTTATTCGTGTTTGACCCTGCACGTTTCATCTGACTCAGTTTAGTGCCTCCACTATTATGGGCTTCACTTGCCCAATTGGGTGGCCCAGTTAGTGTCCATCTAATGCATCGAGCGTTAACTTATTGACCAAAACCTTGGGCCTGGCCCATATTAATCGAGAATCAGCCTAGGCCCTAACACGTGGCTATATATATGATGAAGTTAACGAAGTGAGTCAAAAGGTTTTAGCAAGTTTTCACTCGATGCATTGCTCTCTCTCTCCCTCTTCTTATCTCCGCCGTCTTCAGCGAATCGGTTAGCTTCTTCTTCCTCTTCTCGAACTCTCGAACGTTCCTGTATTTAGTTAATTTCGTTGGGAATCTGTTGTTTTGATGGTCTTGCCTTTGATAGCTTTAGTTTAGTCTGGTTCTCTGATAAGCTCAGGAAAAGAATAGCATAAGAAGAAATCGTAGGAGGAAGATGATAGAGAGTGAGAGAGAGATTTTAGATATTTCCTTTTTTTATTTATTTTAGATATGGGAACTAAAGCATTAACATGATAAACCCAATAGTCCCATCTTATAGACTTATCATTGCTTTGAGTCTCAATCGATTCACAACTCTCCAAGTAGCTTTCTACTTATCTATAAACGAATCTCTTTTGTTGTTAATGCATTCAGAAAGTAGAGAAGGTTGTAATGGCTGGTCCAAGTGAGAAGAAGGAGAAGGTTGACAAGGCTGGTTCCAGTGGCGGTGGCGGTGGCGGTGGCGGTGGCAAGAAGAAGAAGGACGTCAAGAAGGAAACAGGTCTCGGTCTCAGCGTTAAGAAAGATGAGAACTTTGGTGAATGGTACTCTGAGGTCTGTTTCTTTATACGTACTACATTTGTTTTTGTTCCAAGCAGGTTTGTAGCATCTGATTTTTTTTGTTTATCTAGGTTTGTAAACATGAGATGATCGAGTACTACGATATCTCTGGATGTTACATCCTTAGGCCATGGTCTATGGCCATTTGGGAGATTATGCAAGTGAGTAACTTCGTCTTTTATTACTCTTATTTCAATCACAGTGATAGGATGAACTGGAATCAAGAATGTGGGAAATGAGAGTTTGATCTTTTTTTTTTTGTAGACGTTCTTTGATGCGGAGATAAAAAAAATGAAGGTCCAGAATTGCTACTTCCCTCTCTTTGTATCTCCTGGTGTCCTTGAGAAGGAGAAGGACCACATCGAGGGTTTCGCTCCAGAGGTGTTTTTATATCATTAATCTTTTAAAGGAGTTTTATTGGTGACAATGAGGCATTCGTTTAACAGATTTTGAATTTTTGTTTAGGTTGCTTGGGTTACAAAATCGGGCAAATCTGACTTGGAAGTCCCAATTGCCATTCGTCCAACCAGTGAGACAGTCATGTACCCTTACTACAGCAAGTGGATAAGGAGCCACCGCGACTTGCCTTTGAAGCGTAACCAGTGGTGCAATGTTGTTAGATGGGAGTTCAGCAACCCTACCCCATTTATTCGGTACTTACTCATCTCTACTCCTTTCTTGTTTTTTAATTTTTTTTTGCCGTGAATACTTGGGTTTGGTAAGGATTTTCCAAACCTCAGACACAGAAGTTTGCTTTGTCATAGCCCATTGCCTTTTTAATTGCAGGAGTCGTGAGTTCCTGTGGCAGGAAGGGCACACTGCTTTCGCCTCGAAAGAAGAAGCAGATAAAGAGGTAACTAAACTTATCATAGCTTTTGCCTGTGATCCAACATCTCCCTTTTTATCTGCTCCAAACAAGGGTTATATGTATCAGGTTAATATCATTTATCGTGCTGCTTCTCAACTGTTCTCAGGTCCTTGAAATTTTGGAGCTTTACCGTCGCATATATGAAGAGTATCTCGCAGTCCCAGTTGTGAAAGGTATGAAGAGTGAAAATGAAAAGTTTGCTGGGGGGCTTTACACTACAAGTGTAGAGGTATGTAACTTTTCGTTTTCGTGTCAAAGACACAATCTACTTTCTTTTTATTTCTCGTGGATTAAAACTTTGATTTTTGTAGGCTTTCATTCCAAACACGGGTCGTGGTGTACAAGGTGCAACCTCTCATTGCCTGGGACAAAACTTTGCTAAGATGTTTGAGATCAACTTTGAGAATGAGAAAGGAGAGACTGAAATGGTGTGGCAGAATTCTTGGGCCTACAGTACCAGGACGGTAAATCTTGTGTTATATTATTAACTATTTTATTCTTCCTTATGGATTCTCTACCGCAAGTTAACTTTTCGACTTGGTAACTTGCATAGATTGGAGTAATGATTATGACTCACGGAGATGACAAAGGCCTAATACTCCCACCTAAAGTCGCATCTGTGCAAGTTGTTGTGATCCCTGTGCCCTACAAAGATGCTAATACACAAGGAATTTTTGATGCTTGCACTGCTACTGTATCTGCTTTGAGTGAAGCCGGTATCCGTGCTGAAGAAGATTTAAGGGACAACTACTCTCCTGGATGGAAGTATTCAAACTGGGAAATGAAGGGTGTGCCATTGAGAATTGAGATTGGACCCCGAGATCTGGAAAATGATCAGGTCAGCCTGGTTTAACGTGTTGAATATCTCTCGATTTATACTGGGAAGACAGTTATTTTTGGTGTGATTATGTGGCTAAACTAAATTTCATTATATCATTGTTTTGCATGACTATAGGTTAGAACTGTGAGAAGGGACAATGGGGTTAAGGAAGATATCCCAAGAGGTAACTTAGTTGAGCATGTGAAGGAACTGCTTGAGAAGATCCAGGCAAACATGTACGAAGTGGCGAAACAAAAGAGGGAGGCGTGTGTCGAAGAAATTAGGACCTGGGATGAGTTTATCAACGCTCTCAACAAAAAGAAACTCATCTTAGCTCCCTGGTGCGACGAAGAGGTGCGTTACAACATAAACTCTTGTGGAAAATCGACTGTGAGAGAGAATGCAATTTTAATTCCCTTAAAATCATACGATTTGTAGGAAGTGGAGAGAGATGTCAAAGCACGTACTAAAGGTGAAACTGGAGCAGCGAAAACCCTCTGTTCTCCATTTGAACAGCCAGAACTCCCTGAAGGTTAGAAACTGAGGAGAACCTTTTTAATCTTTCTTGAGAAACTATTGCTCATCAAATTTTTCTCTTGACTCGCCATTGTTGTAGCCATTAGTTAAGTAGTTCAGTTTTTTTGTGTGTGTTTGTACAGGTACTCTCTGCTTTGCATCTGGAAAGCCTGCGAAGAAATGGACCTACTGGGGCAGGAGTTACTAAGTGTTCACCATGTTTTGGTTCAGTTCATGAATTTTACATTTGACTTGTAAAGGCTCAAACTGCATTCTGCTTTGATTTGATATTTTGACTGAAAAGAGATTTATAAATGTGATTGCAATTTGAACTACAAAATGATGTTTTTGTTTCAAAAGAACCTTAGAAAAAAAGGAACCATAAATATATCTGGAATCTACTGCTTGTGGCAACTTAGTTGCACTTGGGGATCAAAGAATGTTCAATTCTCGGAGGCACTTGGTCCTTGGGTGTTAGCTAATAATTTGTATTGGGCCTTAACAAATTTAACCTCATGCCCAAAACCCTTTGGGTCTCGGTTTGGTTCTCAATTAGATTTCGATTCGGTTTGAGTTTTTTTCTCTCTTTTGTTGTGACAGTGTACTCTGTGTGTTGTAAAACTCAGCTCTGTGTGTTGTAAAACTCAGCTCTGTTTTACAGGGATACAATTTTTTTTGCTATGAAGGGATATAAAATTTTATTTATGTACTTTAATGAATATTTAATAAACAATGAGTAAATTTCGGGTACTGAACATCATACTCAGGTCAATGATGGTCGGTTTGCTAATCTCTTGGAAAAAAAAACTCAACTGAAAATTTATTTGTTATAAAAACTTAACTGAGATTTAAAAAATAAATAAATGAAGTTAGGTTTCATAAAAATACGATAGTAGTGTACCAAATCGAGTAACATTTGATTTTATTGTGTTCAAAAAAATTAAAACATTTGATTTTATTATCGGTACGGATTTTCTGAAACTAAAAAATCTAATAAACAACAAAACATAAACCTTCTAAAGAAAGATCTGAATTTTTTTTCTACCTTACAAGTTATAACCGAATAAAAACATGACTTAATAACCTAGAAAAGAAATTTTGAATAAAATTTCCGACAAGTAATATACATCATGACAAAAACTAACTATTTAAATCAGTAGTGATAAGCTCTTGAGATCTTCAGTCTTCTCACGCTAGACAAGAACATCCTATAGCATAATCAATTAAACCCCCATTAAACTTCTACATCATTATATATAGTCACTAAACAATATCACAATGTGACTTAATTAGAGATTAAATAAAAAATAAATAAGAAAAATACTTACTCCCAAGGAACATCTCCAACCATCATCCAGTCACCTTCCTTATCTGCGTATGTTAGCACGTGACTCTTCTCACTACACATCTCTTCTTCTTCAGCCCCTGTTTCAATTTTCACTATTATATACTATATAGAACGTGTTATGGTCTACATGCAAAGATATATAACTATGTATAGAAATAACTGATCATGTTGGAAGATATCATATAACGTTATATCAATTACAAATCTTTCATGGGTTTTGGTCTACATGCAAAGATAAGTATGTGTGTAGATACTTACATAGTATCGAGGCGTTGAACATGTAATCAAGAGTTGTAATCAAATCATGATACCCATTGAGAGAGAACAGATCGATCTTTCTTCCAATAGGAACTCCTTCCATGTTAACTTTCACGTAGAAGCTTCCAAGACTATTACACTCGTTTTGTTCTTCTTCTTCTTCCATGATCATTTCATGTTCAGGAGCCGCAACGACTTCATATTCTTGATTTTCTCCAACGTTGTAATATTGTCCGGACGATGAGCCGAAGCTGAGTCCTAGCCTCAGGTCAGTGCTGAGGTTACGAGTAGCGTTACTCGAAGAGACACCAAATGGGTTGCTTTTGCAGCTACTTTCTATCGATGAAGACGATGAGCTTCTTCTACCTCTTCCCATTTTTTTCTTTCTTTTGGATACGGTTTCACTCTCTCTCTGTCTATGATTTTATCTAAGCAGGTGACTAATGATTTGAACGTGTGTGTATTATATATAGGAGGAATTTATTATTATTTGAATATATTTGAAGAAGAAGAAGAGTTTGATATTTTGTTTTTAGATAAATAAAAAATGGAGATGGTGGAATGATAGAGACAGTGTGGTTAAAGATGTTGTTGATGTAGCAGACATACCCACTTGTCACGCAGATACTTGGTCAAAGTGTTGGTTTGACTTTTCTGCTCGATTTTTTTTATGGGTTTGTTCTAAACTTCTAACTAATTTGTAATGTTATAGAGTATATATCAGTTTTTAATATAAGTATATATTAATGTTGGATTCAGTTATCGAATTAAAGTGATGACTACTATGTGGAGAAGATATATATACACAGGTTGTGTGATTTGTTTAGCTTTATATCATATTCTTAGTGTTAGTGGTAATTTTATATCGCATGATAATTAAACAAACAAAACCAGGTTTACCTACAGATTCATCAGCTAATTAACAAGAAAGAAAACTTAATTGAAACACAAAATTTAGCAACCTCGAAGAATATTTTTAAGCACACTTTGTAATTTACTTCATTTTTTGTTCCATAATAAAGTAAACATGGATTTACTTCATAAACAGAATATTTTTTTTTTAAATTTATTTATTACTCGAACTTTCATTCTAAAAATAAAGTAAAGCTAAAATAAATTTAACTTGATTATGGAATTACTTTATTTTTTAAAATTAAATTTTACATTGAAAATGCTCTAAAAAGAAAATCCAGTGGACAAACACTCCATTTAAGCGCTTGTTGAGGTAGCATGGTTTCATACACTCTTTTTAAAAAAAAACATTAAGGCCTTTTTTTTTTTCACATTAAGGCCATGATTTAAGGATTTAGATGAACGTAGCAAGAAGATGCATGTTCTAACCGGATAAGAACATAATTTCATGAAAGAAATTATACAGAAAAAGTACATTGAAATTTAGTAAAATTTTATTTTACTAAACCTTTCGTCCTTACTAAATCAAGTTCAATGCATGAGATTATCGTGACGCGCATTGATGCATTCGTGGGTTCGACAAACACCATTACCATAATTAAGGTACCGCGAGAAACTAAAAAATGTTTTAACTTTGCATAAAAATAGTCCACATGTTTGTTTAATGAAACATAAACTGCTAAATACGTCTCATTTATGTCATTAACTTGCTAGTAATTGTTTTAAATTATCATCACTAAAAAAAAAAGTCTACGTGGAGTACATCGTACCCAAGCATGATAAGAGTTTGAGCTTCACATGATTCTAAACCACGTCGCTCATAGTTACTACACTCTTCATTTTCTTTGATTGTTACTTTTATTTTAACATTTTTCAGTGTTAAAATTTAAAACCAATCTATTTTTATCAATCAAGCAAGGGAAGCATGATCGATGAGTAATGAAGACGTAACCTTAAAGAGAGGAGCTAATGAAAGATTCTTCGCCTATAGACACTTAAAAGGAGACGTCACAATTCTCATCACACACACTTGAAAAACATATTTTTGTAAGCACGAGAAATTGCAGACACGATGCCCATGAAACACCATCGACAACATTTTCACATTTCCCACGTCACGTGCCTTTTTCCACGTGTCTCCTCACTTTGTCGCCTCATCACTCTTTTATTTTAATCGGATACTCTAACTAATCTACTAGTTGCATCTGCAATGGGAGTTTTCTTGCGAATTTCTCACTGCGGATGCTCTAAAGAGATAGTATTAACGGTTATTTTCGTTCTAAAATATAACTTTAGCTTCTTCATGGCCAGTTTAAGATGACAAAATCATTAGAAACTACTTATTTTCTTCCTTATTATTAAGGGATTCTAACAAAAATGTAAGGTATTGTATTTATCTTTTTTTTTTTAATTGGTATTGTATTTATCAATAAGCCAGAAGTAAGCATACACCGGTAGTTAATAACCGATATTTCTGGCGATGATAACGTTTGGTTTGAATAAGCAAATAGAGTTTAGACAGAAAAAAAAAAGATGTAGCTTGAACCAAAAGAAACTCTAAAACATGTTATAGAGAGAGAATAAAACAAGGGGAAAAGATAAAGAAGAGATATGTTCCCCACCATCCCTACCATTATCATCACCATTCCTCACTTTTTTCTTTCTTCTTGAAATTTTTATCTACAGTCTACACCATTCTTTGTCTCCTTCATTTTTTATTTATTTTCTCTTACATATATCTTTTTCTCTTCTTTTTAATGTTTCTAGATTACCAATATGTTGCATGTATTTGGTCAGTACTTTTCTTTGTTCTGATACAAAGTATAAATATTCCAAAAAGGCACACCAAAAAATAGAAAGAGCCATTAAAATAACATATATATATATATATATATATATCTTTATTTATAGAACAAAGCTTTTGTCAGATTTAAGTAAATTAAATAATATTTCTAAGTTTAATCAAACAAATATAAGGGCATGATTATTGGTGAGACAAATATTTTGTCCTTAGATTATTATAGTATTATTTTGAAATTAAGAGTTAAAGCTAAGGACATTGCTAAAAATTAGGATTATTGGTGGGACTTTTAAATGCAAATCTTACGGAGGAGGAACACCTACCGTTTCACCTTCGAATCGCGGAATACGATGTTGATGACAGAACTGTCGACCCAACCGCCAAGAGAACCGCCGAGAGAACTGGTGAGAGAACCGTCGAGAGAGCCGCGAGAAAATCACCGACAGAAACGTCGAGAGAACTGCCGAGATATCCAGAGTCGGGAGGAGATGCCTCTGGAGTAGTTCCGGCGAAGGGAAAACCGTCAAAGAGGAGAAGCGCCGTGAGATAAAATCACCCTTCCAGTCGCCGGTAGAGAGAACACAAAAGACGAAGAATGTGAAACTCGATCGAACTTCAATTTTGCCCTTCGTCTTTTTCATCGCCCAATGCCGAAGCGCCACGTAGCGGTAAAGACGCGGTCGTTTATATCTAAGTTAAGCGGCGTCCTTCGTCTTTTTCACTCTTTTCAATTTATTTTTAATGACAAATGCATGAAGGACTTCGGTAAGAAGTACCAATAATCATGCCCTAAGAAACTGCAGAGCTTAACAATAGAAAACAAAAGGAAATATTCATATTACATATTGGAAACTAAATTCAAAAGGAAAATAGTGAATCTCAGAATTCAAGGCACTCATAGTTTTCTTAGTTTCAAGATATAATGATAATGTCTGGTCCTTTTATAAATCATTAAGTTGTAAGGGAATTTTCCACTCTCTTTTTGAGAAAAAAAAAGAACAAGAAATCTACTTTATATTTCATCGCAAATTGTGATAACTCGTCTTTACTGCAATGTGTTTGCTTGTCAGTAAAATCATGGGGGTGGCTTCAAATCAAGATGATTGCATGTCTCGTGGCTCTTTGTAGCCTCTCTTGCTGGCCAACACTGTCCAATTTTTCTCGTTTTTTTTTTTGCTTTTTTGTCACAAAGTTGACCATAGCAACATGCAAGAGCAAAATAATATTTCAATAAATATGTGGAGATGGTTTTTACCACTACATTATGTAAATATCTTCATAAATGTAGATCTTCTGTTGTTCTAATCGTCAAAACAAAAATTAATTATTCTTTATAATCCGTCAGTCTAATAAATGGACTTAAAAGCTATCCCAATCAGTGATGTTTTATCAATTTAGAGCATCTGCATCAGTGAACCCCATGGGAGTTCACACAGATTTTCAAAAAAAAAAAAAATTAAAATAATGAATAGTGTTTAACCCCATCTCTTTGGAACTCTTGCTGGTGAACCTCTGTCCAACTGGTTCAACACTGTTCACGACACGTATCGGCCATCCACTGGTTCGATTAATTTTTTTTTGAAAAAAAAAAATCAAACAATAAAAAAAATAATAATAAAAAATTGAAAATATGAACCAAAGAGGGGTTCACTATACTGATGCTCTTTAGTCTCTTATTTTTAAAAAAAAAATTCTTTCAACCACTTTAACTTTACAGTGACGTTTTCTTCTGTAATTATGATAAAAGGCAGCTTCCCTTTAAACCGAGCGAGAACATGTGTTTCTTTAATCACAATTCAAAAGTTTACAAAATAGAGGAAGATTTGGTGTCTAAAGTAGTCTAGTAGGGCAATCTAGTGAGTATTATCGTGGTCATTTACTTTATTGTATACTACAAGTTTAATGAAGCTGCTTGATTGATACATTAATAATGTATGTGAATGCATGAAGTCGATAAAGTAAAGATACGGGCCGGGGTGTGTGCGTGCGTGCCTTTTTATAGGTTTTAATTGATTTAGGTTTTAATTTATTTTATTAGTTCCCAAATCGCAAAACATGATAAAGATATGTGTATGTTAATTCACTTAAAGATCTGGACTCTCGTAAGACGTTAATTCCCAACCAAGTGATATTTGATTTGCCCATCTGGATCACTCGATGTATATTACATAGTTTTACTCTCTTTTTAAAATGCATTACTAGAAAGAAAGAATGTATATTAACATAGCATACTTTGAAACCATCTAAGAGCATCATTATCGTAAAGTATTTTCATTTTTTTTCAAATTTTTTATCTGAAAAAAAATTAAAATTAAAAAGCGCATCAATTGCGGACTGCTACGTGTTGATGGAATCCGCGAACAGTACAAAATACCCTCAACCAACATATCTTATTTTACATATATAAAAAACAGTTTTTGTATTTCACGTGAGTCACTCCACCTTTAAAAGACGTTCAACAATGAGCGATAATGATGTTCTAAGGGTCCAATAATTCATCAACTGTTAACACAATGGTGATATTCAGAAACAGTGCCGTTAAGAACAATACAACTTTTTTAAAACAAAGGTACTATTGCTTAAAAACACTAGGTAATATTAGTCTCGTCTCAACGATAGCCCAATATTATATTCATAATAGATCTTTAGTTGCTAGTATATGCGATAAAGAAGTTGCTATCTCGACACCGGGATTCTCTATGTTCAATAAGAGAGAACTCGAAGTTATCTTATTGTTCTCTTACAAGTAGATATATATGCTTCACAATCTTTTTCCTTTTTATATAGTAAGCTTCAGAGTATATATTATCATAGATTATATTCTTTTGTGGAGACCGTGGAGTCTTCTTCATGTATTATTCTTTTGAGAAGTTTTGTTTTTAAATTTAACAAGTTCGTCCAGTTATAAATTTCGTATAATTCAGTTACACTTGATTATTATTGTCACTTAAAAGCCATTAAGGTATCAACCATTAATCGGACCTCGTGGTCTGGTGGTAAAAGAACCTCAGCTGAGGTGTCCGTCATCACGAGTTCGAACTCCGGTCACAACAGATTTAACATAGTTTCCGTTTGGCCTCCAAAACCTTCCTCGTCAATTTTGATTGGTGAGAAATTCGAATACCTGAATTATCAAAAAAAAAAATATATCAACCATTAATGTTCTAAGTAGAACTTCACCATATAATCATTATATATATTATATATAGAGCTGTTCATCAATATTAAAAATAATAATAATTATATATAAAAGAAATAGAAATTATATAAGTATATAATTGGTGATTTAACCAGTATTAAAAAACGTTCTTGAACATAATAAAACACGTACTTTTTTTTCGTTTTGTTCAAAACATAAAACACATACTTTAAATCAATATATTATGACAACACTTAACTGAAAAATAAACCGAACATGGTATTCCGTCTCCTTCGTCATGTTACTCATGCATTTAGTTAGTATTACATTCAATTCAACGTAGACTTTTTTTCAAGTTTCTAATTAATACACTATTAATTTGACATTGTTCAACTTGTCGTGACATGGATGAATCATAGATGAAAAAATAAACAGAATGCAAGAGTGTCATTGTAATGGAAGGACACATGTCTAAATACAGTACAAAAGACGACAAAAGAAAACACAAAGGTACTACGAATCACGTGGCTTTCACGTGAACTTCACGCCCTTCTTTTTTCTTCCCTCTTCACTTTTTCCATTTGAGGACAATACTGCCAAAACCCCACCGTGGGGCCCACTTAATATTTGTGGTGGCCCAACCCACTCTCCATTGTCTTTTTACATCTCTGCTGAAAGGTTCTTCCCACAACCACGTGGGCTTTTTGGCCCGTTCCTTTTCTCTCTCTCTTTTTTTTTGTCGTTAATACCTAAAACATTGTATTTTATGGACATTATACGTGTTGCGTGAGATAACGAGAATTGTTGAAATATAATTTTTGTTGTTTCCATTTGATGTTTTACAATATTTTTGTCAAACTGATGTGATGTGTAATAACTCACATGTCGTTGTATTTTTTTATTTGCTAAATATGGTTGTATTTTATGATGATTCCGTTTTTAGAAATCAAAATTTGCAGTGCGAAAGTTCTAGAAAAAACTAGAAGATGCTAATATTCGACTTAGAACGAATGCACAGCACTGTACAACTAAGATATTAATTGCACCTGAGAACAAAAAATATAAAATAAATAATTGTTGAAAATTTAAAGAAAAAAGCGAAATATAAAGAGCTTAAATACTCTTGAGGTTGATCAACAAAACTGAAAAATATCTTTCACTTAGAAGGACAAAGCCTTTTGGATCTTTCAACTAGACAAAAATGGCTTCTTCATCATCATCAACCTTCAGACCAAATTAAGTTTTCTTGTTTCACTTAACACATAGATGTATGTATATGTAGATGATGTTTGTTCTTACCAAGCTGATTTATTGTTCTTGCAGGTTAACTGATCAAGAGTATATGGAGCTTGTGTTTGAGAATGGGCAGATTCTTGCAAAGAGCCAAAGATCCAATGGGCTCTCTCTGCAGAATCAACGTACAAAATCGATCGTGGATTTGTACGAGGCTGAGTTTAACGAGGATTTCAAGAAGGGTATTCATGGTGTTGACAAGAATCTTTTAGACACACAGGTTGTTCCAGAACCTCTTGCGGTCGCTGCATATGAAGTAAAACATGTTGTTAAATGATCATAAACATGCTAATAATTGAACATAATTTGATTCAGACTTTGAAAGCTTCTTCATCAAAAAGGATTGTGGTTGATTATGAGAACCGAGAGGATATCGAGCTTATACCTCCTGATGAGCAATCTGTGGTTGCTGAGAGGTCGGTCGAATTGGGATTTGACTCCACAGAGTTCTCTGAAGACAGTGAAGAATCGACGTATCAAAGCAGTGTAAGAGGGTTGACTGATTCAAAGAGTTTGTTGGTTTTAGTTTATTCTGTTAGGTTCTTGTCTGAAAACAGTTTCTGTCTCAATCCAGAGCCTAGGTGATGAAATAGATGATGTGAGGCCACGAGTTTCTGCAAGAACAAGAAAGGCTTTGGTCAAGAGAAGACGCAAAGAGAAGCAAGCAAACGATATCAACAAGAAAATGCGCACTTTGCAGGATCTACTACCTAATTCTCAAAAGGTTTGTCCACACAAACTAACTTTTTAATATCTTTCAAAAGAGTTGGAACCATTACTAACGTTACCTTAAATACTCACATGTTCATAGGACGACAACGAATCATTATTAGATGAAGCAGTCAATTATATGACGACCCTCCAACTTCAAGTTCAGGTTATAACAAACAAAATACTTCCAACTTTTTTCCATGTAAAGATTCTTGTTCTAACCTGTATTAAATCTTGGATGACAGATGATGACGATGGGTAACAGATTTGTGACACCAGCAGCGATGTTGCCTTTGGGGCCGCATTACTCTCCGATGGGTATGCAAATGGGCGTACCACAGTTTCTGCCTGCGCCTGTTCTAGGAGCTGGCTTGCCATTGGTTAGTAGTTCAGCAGATGTGCTAAGGGTTCTTAACCATCCTGGACTAATGCCAATTCAAAACTCGGCACTTTTCGCACCAACGGAAAACTACTTCCCCCAATCTGTTCGGCCACCGTGTGCTGCTTTCCCTAACCAAATACCAAACTCCACCACTTCGTCAAATCCAAATGATGCCAGAACAGATGGAGGAACTCTCTCTGGTAAAAAATCTGATAGCATATGAAATAGATAGTGATGATAGTTACCTGCTGATTTGCCGGCTTGTTATTCTCCAAGTAAGCAGTGAGAACACTGGAGCCATAGTAAGGTGAATCATACAGAACCAAAGGAGCACTACAAGATCAGAACAACTTACCATGGAAGGAACTGCTAAAGTTTCTCCTTTTTAGTGCCAGCTTTCCTAGTTCATGTTACATATAGGATAATAATAATCTCGAGTACTAGTTTCCGTCTGATGACAAATACATTTGATTTTTACATTAGAGTGAAGCTTTAGTTTCTTGAATCCCAACAAAATACATTGCTTACAAATACTATGGACCTGGGTTTACCAAGTTCCTTTCTAACTTATATTGTACAACAAGTAGAGTAGAGATCGCACCATAATGAAGATGCGTTGTGCAACTATGCTGCTTCAAGAATCTTTTTTCCGGCATCTTTCATCCGAACTGGTTCAGCTTGCTCCTCCAATATTTGTTTTGTGTTGCCAAGTTTAAGCTCTGAAAACATCTCAGTCAGTGAATCTGCAGTATCTGAAGTCGTTGGTGTAACCGGGGAACTTTCGCTTTCAAGCTCCATCTCCAATTTCATGAATTCTTCTTCAATATTATCATCATCAATATCAGGATATGGAGCTGATTCTGCCACACCAACAAAGAGTCTAGATAAACATAAAAGTTCGTGGACTAATCCAATGACACGAAACAAAGCACCACTCACCGAGAGCTTTTGCAACTTCCTTCTGTGATTGAATGGTTTCCTCAATTTCTTCCAGATAGTCATGAACTTCGTCTGGACTGATCTTGATGTCCTTCATAACCCTCGCTCCAGTTTTGATTGCTTCTGAGACCTGCCAAACACAAAGAGATATAACTAAATCCACTATTGATACTATTACAAGGCCCAAACAAGACAATCTCGACATCTAGGGGTTTTCAGTGTTGGAAATACCATTTTCGTTGATTCGGAATCCGCTATAGTGTTCAACACTTCCTCTACTCTGTTCAGAAGCGACGTGCATTTTTCTCTGCTCTCAGTCGTCAGCTTCAATTCCCTTGCATGCCTTAGAGCAACTTTCTTGTTTCCAGACTTAAGAGATGCCAACGCTGATTTCCTTGACCTACAAAAGAAAAATAAAGTCACTCTTCAATTCAATCTATTTGACCATTTACGAAAAAAAATAAAGCGAAATTATGTTTTCCAAGGCTGTGATCAAGTTTTACATTTCACAACGTTGGTCCATCACTTCAAGTTGATTTTGGAGCTTCTCAGTAGTACTTAGCAAGTGCAGAATGTCACAGTCTAAAGTTGAGATACTGGGAAGTGCTGCTTCTGAAAAGGACACTTTGACACCCTGCAAAGCACAACTATGTTGGATTCATACACTATGCATAGGTCTCGGCCTAAACTGAGCCTAACTTCCGGACCTTGTCAAATTATACTTTTAAGCTTTCTTTTCACTGGAATGTGTGTAATTAAGTAAGAAACTTCTTGCACAGAAAAATTCAAGCAACATATTTACATCCTTAAAGACCAGATATATCTCATGGAACAATACACATTTAAAAGTGCATAGATACATATGATAAAAGAGTAATTTATCCATCAGGTAAATGATATAAGAGTAATAAGACCAAAGAAAAGACGGATAAGAAGAACCAACCTCAGTCAATTCTCCCCGGTTAACAGAGATTTTATGCGCTTTTCCACACCCTGACAAGTGACTCAAAACAGCAGATGCCTCATTCGAACCGTTGCACAGGTTCCGGAACTTGTTCAGCGTGACAACGCAAGAAGAAGTCCAGTGTCCCTCAGATAAAAGTCTCACCACATCATCAGCCTTTTCCTACACATCCCATATAACTTACTTAATCATCCATCATCAGTCTGACAATTCTTTACCACGTTTACGAAACAGCTATACAAAGGGAAAAAACCACCAATGGAAGATAGCTTCAATACATAAATAGTTAGCTCAGACATTCCAAGATACCATTACAAGCCACATTTTACATGTTATATAATCCATCATCCATGCATCTAGACAAAACAAGAAATCAAACGCACCTTTAAGAGGGGAACAATAACAAGTTTGTTTTCAAGAATCTCTCCCGGATTCAATGAAGGTTGAGCCACTAACTTTCTCACTGCACTCAACAAACGAGATATACGCCCACTAACCTGCTTCTCAAGTTTGCTTATCGGCACAACATCACCTTCACTATGCATTAATAACTGGAAACGAACAAAGACACAACAATCAGTTCAAGAACAGTCTAAGGAAGCTACAAAAACCCTTTCACCACTAATTGCATAGACTCACTCACAAGTACATGATCAATGCATAAAGGTGTCATTCCTCCTCGATCAAACCACGCCTTCTTCACCTTTTAGAAAAAAAAAAGAGCGATAATTAATCAGTTTTCTTCTACTAATTATTCCAACTAAGAGATTTGAGCAGACCTGGACAGGATCAATGATGAACACTCCGAAACGACGCGAAACCTTGATGATCAAATCGCGCCAAAATTGAAATTTAATTTCCCAGTCGGATCTCTGACCACTAAACGCCTTGAATCTGGCCGTCGCCACAACCTCATCGTCCCAATCTGGAACTTCTCTTCGTATGAACTCCTTCACAGAATCCGTATCCATTTTTCTCCGATTCAAGGAGAAATAATCAACAGGGAAGAGGAGCAAGAGCTTCTATACTCGCAGATTTACACGAATCTCGATCGAATCCTGCGAATTTGAAAATCGATTTCCCGCCGCGATAGGTTTATACGAAGATCGTCGTCGTCGGAGATAATAGCTAAGTCGTACCAAAGGAGTCCTCAAAATCGACACGCCTTGCCGTTTTGATCATGGGCTTCAGCACTGTCTGACAGATTCCTCTTTACGGCGCCGAATAAGTGGATCCTTTTCACAACAAACCCGGCCCATTAGTGAGATACTAAAGCTTTGACTTTGTAAACGAGATGGTCAAAAGATCCAACGGTCAGGCCTGTGTCGCTCTGATGTTTTACCAACAAATCTTAATCCACCATCAAAATCACTATCTAAACTTCCTCTAATATTTTAATATGTGCTACAAAACGAGTAGATAGTGACCAAATCTATCTATATATATATATATAAATCAACCTCACTTCTTAAGGATAAGTAAACATCTTATGGGCCGGCCAGTCTAAACGGTGACCTAATGACTTATACACGGTTGACACACGTTGATAACCTTTCTCATGGTTTTCTATTAAAAATATGAAAGTCAAATTTGTTTAGTAAAATTAGTAACTTTTTACTTTCGTGATTGATGAAAGCTAAAAAAATTATTTTATTTTTTTCTTTAAAGTGAGAAGTAAAGAGGAGTGACGTAGAAAAAGGGTAAAGACATAAACGGGACATGAAGGACGGTCCATGCCTATAGTAAATGTGTAATATTAATTACGATAACGATATCTTTCATCTATGTACACCACACAATGCACCTGAATGAAGCACATCCTATTCCATAAAACTATCTACAAAGCTTATCTGCACAAAAATAGAGACGTTGCAATGGCTTCACTCATCCCTGGTCTGGGATAATTCTAGCATGTCATGTGATTATGCAGGTTGGTTTTGATGTGATGTTGATCTATATCTGTTTCAGTCCAGCTTTGTGTTTGTAAGGTTAGTCATGAGCTTAGCCGTTAAATTAAAAACTTTCACCATATATTAATTTGAACAATTCATAATTTTTTTAATGTATAGTTAATTATGTTATTACAACGTACCAAGATATTTCATAGACGATTATACAACCGATAATTCTACCAACTGATAAGAATAAACTTCTGATCGTGCCACTTTGAACTGTCATATGAAATTCATGTTCGATATTATATCATGCACCATGTTGAAGATCTCTTATAATATTTTTTCTCTATAATCTACATGATTTGTATTTTTGAGATTTCAACATCTTACCTATTTAACATTTGGAATGAACATTCCATAAACAATAAACAAAATTCAAAAGAAGACATGTCTTTGCACAATTAGGGGAGAGGAATAAGTGGATAGATTAATATGATTCCATTAATCTGTCATTCTTTTTATGTCAAGTATTTAAAGCCTTAGTAATGGTAGAATCACCAAAATAGGTTAAGTAAATATTACTACTATCTCAATGGTTGTAGCCCAATGGTTGGGACGGGTCCCCGCCTGTACCCAGGTAGGGGGTTCGATCCACGCCGGAGGGAACTACCTTGCAACGCTCTTGTCACCCACACGGATATGGGCCATGCTTTCGGCCCATTTGAAAAACTGGGAAGGGCGTCTATCCGTGGGCATTCCTTCCCCTTGGGGATTAGTCTGGGTCTTCTGGGCCTGGGATACCCCCAGGTTAAACAAAAAAAAAATATTACTACTATCTCAAAACATAGTTCTCTGATCCAGAGATGTTAATTTGTCATTAACCAAATTCAAATCAGCATATAATGCATGGATGATCATTAGATACAATTTGATTAAAGTACCGATAAAAATCATTGCAATTTTTCAAACAAAAAGAGGGGCAAAACCGTAAAAGCACACATCCCGAGACTTTGGGTTATAAATGAAATCGTCTGGGTTAAAGCAACGAGTTGACTCAGTTTCATAACTATAATAATAAAACAGCAGTAGTCTCTTCACTTTCCTCTCTTTCATGGCATTTGAAGAGAGCTTGATGATGATGTCTTCTTTCCCTGTCGTAGAAGAAGATGTCGGCTTCCACCAGATCCGAACCTCTCTGTCTCGACTCTCTGTTTGCACAAGCTCCAAGAACCAGCCTGACTCAGGCGTTGTAGAGAGCTTCGACGGAGCAGAAGCTGACGGAGAAGTCTCCGACGACGGTGGTGGAGGAGGAAAAGAGAACGTTCGCGAGTCTGACTCCGACAAAGAGTTTTACACCCTTCCGGCGACTCCACCTCGCCGGAGAAGAAAGGTTATCACCGGAGTTATAGATTCGAACGAGAGTAGTAAGTGTAACTCACGGAGGCAGAGGAGAGTACTCAGGGAAAAGAAGAAGAAGAAAGGTCACGGCTTTAACGGCGTTGACGGAGAGGGTGACGGCGGTATAACGGTTTTAACGAGAGCGAAAGGAGGAGAGAAGTCGTTGAGGATGGGGTTAGAAGAAGTGAAAGCTTGTAGAGATCTCGGGTTCGAGTTAGAGGTTCCGGGTCGGATCTCTGTGTCAGCCGGGTCGAATTTCGATACTCAGACTAGTAGTGGCAGCAACTCTCCGATCGCCACGTGGCGTATCTCAAGCCCTGGTGATGACCCCAAGGAGGTTAAGGCGAGACTTAAAGTGTGGGCACAAGCTGTAGCGTTAGCTTCTTCGTCACGTCAAGCTTAGCTTCTCTGTTTTAGGTTTTTTTTTTTACTTTTGTCCTCTTTGCTTTTGCTTCAAGTAATAGCTAAACTTTTAGGGTTTTTTAATGTTTTTTTCTTAATGGGTTTTATGAGATTTACGAGCGCTTAGACTCAGTAACATGTAACCCTAGCGTGCGGTTCACAAAGGTTAAAGATAAAGCCAAATGTGCAAATGGGATTACAAAACACAAAGGGACCTCTCAGAACAGAACAAAGGTTGAGACTTTTTTGACATGAAAAGCAGAGCTAATGATCTGTTTTTGAGATTCGGACGTTTTGTAATAAGAGTCCAATGAATAAAGGAATGTGTTCTTTACTTTTTTTGAGTTATTCTATTCTATGTAATGACATGGACTTTGTCACTAACTTAGATTCGAGATTTTGAAACAAATGGTTATAAAAAGAAGAAAAGAAGTGTGAAAGAATAAGGTTTCTGAGTCTATACCTACTAAACTAAAGAATCTGAGGTAAGAGTTTTTGTCAAACACTAGAGGGACCAAAGAAGCACTAAGGAGAGTGAGATCAAATCTTTGAAGAAGCTGCATAAAGCTTATTTTAATAGATTATAAGGTAACACAGAGATTTACTCAATGGAAAATCAGGTGGTGACATGTTTTGTCACATGGGTAAGGACAGTCTATGGCTTTAACATTGTTGGAACGGTCGAAGTACCAATCACCTACAGACTCTGCGACTCTCTGCCAACCAAAAAAGAAACAATCATGTCATGAGCAGAGTTTACAAAACTTGATGTGACTGCTACAAGGAGCAGACTTACCTTTCCGTTTAACATGGGAGACTCTTGAGCAAACCAAGTGTCCTGTGTTTCAGATTGACAATGCGTGAAGCAAGAGTTTATGAAAAGACCGTTCTGTGGAGTTGCTGAGAATGTGTTTAAGGCAAGCACCATTTGTTTTCTGAATTCTATTTGGTGAGACATAGAAACCATCAGTGAGTAGAGAGTGTGACAGTAACTAGTAAACTTTGAATTTAGATCTTCACCTTGTAAGAACTGGATCTGTGATGAATTACAACGCGAGATATCTGATTTGCATGCTTTCCAGACGCCTCTTGGATCAGCAGATGAAGGAGCTAAGCTCTGTCTGACCTGAGGGAAACATTGAAGATTAGATTAAGAGCTAGATACAAGAAAGAGACATTATTATTTATTTACCTGCCAAGAGTCATAAGCTGAGTTGAGAAGAAACATTGGAGTTTTGATGTCTGAAACCAAGTTCTGTGGGAAGAAGCACTGAAGAGAAAGGACACAAAGCATAACGTTAACTCAAGCCTTGTCTACTAGTAACTTTGCTGATGAAACAGTGATGTTTTAATAAAGTGAAAAGTATGTACCGAAGTAGGATCCAAATGGTCTGTACATGTACTTGACAAGTCCTTTTGGAGGTTCTATAGATTAAAAGTATTAAGTCAGCTACAATAAACGTACATAGTTGTATACAAAATCTGAGACTACCTGGACTGTAACAACACCTTGAAACATATTCCTAAGAGAGCGTCCTCCAGAGACATCAACTCTGCACTTTCCACAAGAACACTTTCAAGTACTATAGAGAATAATACTTCTCCTAACAGAAAAGGCCAAAGACTTACGCGTCCAGGAACATTCCAGCATCACTTAAGCACTTTACTTTTGTAGAAAGAGGCAACCGTTCTCTGAAGTCATCACAGTGCAGGATGGAAGCTAATCCTCCCGCTGAGCATCCAGAAAGCAAAGCCTGTACACTTGCAAGTGATTAGATAAGAAGATAAAACAGAACATAAAAGCAGAGGAACATCAAAAATGCAACAAAGACCTGGTCTGCTTTATGCATGCCTAAAGACAAGAACTCATCCATAGCTGCTTGCCAGATTCGTCGTCCTCGATAGAACATTTTCGAACCCTATGAATAGAAGTCATTGTAACAACTAACAAGACAAAATCATCTTGGTTCATAGAATATGAAAACACAGTAATTAGAGTCTCTAACTAACCTCGTCCTGACTATCCCCAGAGAAAGACGCACCATCACAGTAACGCAACTTGATCCTGTTCCAGTTATAGAAGTCTGCAAATGCCACAAATAGATAAAACCACTTGACATGACAAAACTGTAGAAGATGGATTACATGCTTCCACAAGGCCCACCAAATAAGAAATTCAGCCCGTTTAGTCGGCTAAGATCAGTTTAGCTAGACGCTTACTGGCTCATGATCAATAAAATGCCTTTGAAATAAGTTACTGTGGAGTTTAGTCTTCCGGTCCGACCAAACTCAGATCTAATAGTGATGATAGGACTAACCAGGATTATCTTGAGGTTTATTGCTTAATATCCCAGTGAAGTTCAAAGCTTTCTCCATGAACTTAGAGGAACCACGCCGAGTTGTTTTCCGAAACACACAGCTACTATGATTGTTACACCATCCTCCACCCTAGTTAATATTCAGCTTCTAACTTCTAAGTCAAGTCCTCAATAAACAGAAACTTGCATTGTTTATTTAGCTAGCAATGGTCCTAGATTACATGAGAGAGGTCGAAGGTGTACACATACCTCAAGATGGATAAGCCAACTGTTAGCACCTAAACCAGAACCACGATCTAGATGATAACCAGGTAACGTCCCATCTAGACACACTGTATCAATTGGTTTAGCATCAGATAAACCAAAGGAGGAACAGTTAGGGATAACAGTTGAAACTTTTATCCACAGAGAGTGTGTGTGTGTGTGTGTACCAGCTCCTTTGGAGTCAGCTCCATGAATCAAGGTGAGAGGCACCAATGAATCCTCAGACTTATCCAGTAGTGATCCGCTCCGAACCACCGCCGCGACTGAACATAGCGAGCACACAGCCACCGTAATCCACAACAGGACGCTCTTCATCTCCTCCTCCGCCGGCGCAGCAAGCAAGGTTCCGGAGCTCCGGGATTAAATGATTGATTTCGCGCGTAAACTTGGATTAAAGATTGATTTCGATTTTTCTTTAATCTAAATCACAAGTGCGTTAAAAAAGACAAAATAAGATAAAATGAGTTTGTTGTAATAAAAAAAAAAGCTTTGTAATAATTATGTTCCGTCACGAAATTGAATACAGTTGTTATGTTTATTAAAATATATGTATAAATGTTTTTTTATCAACATATGTATAAATCTAACTGAATAAAATCGGTATTTATTTCCATATATATTTTAATTTTTTATTTCCTTATTTTCTTCTGGAATAATTCGTTTATTTGGAAAACTCTGATACTATTTTTATATTAAATATTTCCTACAGAATATTACAATTATTTTTTCTAGATTTGATTATAGATATTAAATATAGTCCAAAAGAAATCAAGTTTTTAGCTATTATATGGAAGAAAATCGTTAAAATTTATTACTGTTGACTGTTGTTTGCTAATTTGAACTTGTCACCAACTACACAAAAAAACAATTATCTATGAAGTTAGTTTAATCCCCTATATATTAATCCTGGAACATTACAACTTATAAGTGTAGCCACGTGTCATCACCAGAATGACTTTCAGAATCCTTAGAAAAAGTTGGTCCATCTAAATATAGATTATACTTTCATTAAATTAACATTCGTATTGATTGGTAGTGCATAAAAGGATACTTTACATTCTTTCCTTAAATAAAAGCTACGGAATTACCTAATATGATTAACATATATGTGATAATTAATGTTTTGAATAATAAAGATTTGATAATATTTTTTGTATCCTTCATCATTTTTGTTTAATTTTTGTTATTAAAAATATTAAATAATCATAATAACCATGTAATAAAAAATCTATATTTTTTTCTTATATATTATATTTTGATTTTTCAAAATGATTATAAATTACTAAAACAGTTAAAATTATTGCAATGACAAGGTATTGCGATTTGGAGATTTTAATTTTGAAATGTCATTGACAAGGTATTGCGATTTGGAGATTTTAATTTTGAAATTCACATTAATTATTAAAATGGTAATCAATTACTAAAACTATAAAAGTTCTCTCAATGTGTTTAGTGTTTAAAATTTTCGTTACAACAAATATACAAATGTTGATAAAATCATATGAATAGGAAATTAAGAAGTTTCAATTAAATATTTATATTAAAAAATATTATATATCTATGTTAATATCATTTAAATATAATTATATATCATATAATATAAATAAATGAAATCTTTAATTTATGTGCTTACTGCAGTTTAGTATATACATAATATTTATTTGTTTATCATTTATTTAATATATTTATTATTTCATAATATGTAATGAACAAAATATAAATAATATTGTGTAAAAATGATTTATATAAATAATGTTCTTCCCACATAATGTGCAGATCTCTGTTGATGTATTACAGTCGAAATTTTTTTTCAATCAATCGAAGCTCATGCATTTCGCTTACGCGAAATTAAAACAAAGACAAAAAGATGTGAGTTAATATAAATGCTATCGTAAGCAAAAATATTGTAGATTAATCAAGAATTCACCCGTGGAAATTCAAAAAAGTTTGAGATCAGCCAAAACCCTAATTTCCTTTTCGTCTCCAAGTCAACACTTTCAATGTTTGTCCTTAAATGATATTGAAATAAATAAATATATATTAAAATTATATATATATATATATATATATATTTCAATATCATTTAAATTTATATATATATCATATATAAAATACATAAAATATTAATTTCAAAATTTACATTGAGTTGGAAGTCTCGGTTAATAAATATTCATATTATTAAGAATAATATTTTTGTTACAGCAAATATAGAAATGTTAATACAATCATATGAGTAACAAGATTTAATAAATAAATATTTATATTAAAATATATTATATATCTATGTCAATATCATTTAATTTTACTTATGTACTATATACAATAAATAAATGATTTATTTTGATTTTTATCAACAAAAAGTATTGTAAATAAAAGGAGAGATTATTTTAATTTATGTTTTTACTTGAATTTAATTATATACGTAATAGTTACTCGCTCTTCAATTATTCAATATATTTTAAAATTGTATAATATGTAAAATAACACAAATAAATAATAATATCTATAAATAATAATATCTATAAATAATTTCTATACATAATTAATATATATTCCGCGCAAGTACGAATCTCAAATGTTATTTAATCATATCATTTCAAAAATACGATTCTTCGTATCAAAGTGAGATGGTGAATTATAACATTGAGATAATATCATTGAAGTTCGATGTAAATTAAATAGATTTAAAAAATATCAACAAACATGACCCTATAATCGATATTATATTGATGGTCCATGATTATACGTTTGAATACTTATGACATCGTTGGACGATCGAATTAATATTCAATGATTATTAATATATAAATTTCACTCCGCGCATGCGTGCGGGTAATCACCTAGTTACGGAGTATTTACTAGTACTACTGTTTAAGTTATACATTTGCATCTATTTATATTTGTCTGAAAATGAAGTTCAGAAAAAATAACAAATACATTATTTATATAAAATATCTTTCTTAATATTCGATTTACACGTTTTTCTTTGCTTACTCTTATTTTCAAACTTTTCTTGTAGGATACTTACTCGAACAGAACAACATATATTTTCTGTTTATGTATTGTAAAAGTATATATATTGGTATATGCGCACAATTATAACTTTCACTAAGATGATTAATAGTATTATTCACTTTAGCTTTACATATTAGACGATGACACTTACGGTATCAGATGGGAACTAGAGTCCAAGACTCCAACATAAGAAAATGAACCACATAAGCCTCGTCAGTATAAGAATTTTTAATTAGGTTTAGGCTTTCATATCTTCGATTATTATAATATTACGTGCTCTCTGAATCAGCTAACAATTCATTCATGGTATATTATATACAGATTTGATTCGTTTTCATTCTTATATTGGAAACATATATTAGTGTTCTCGTTCTGAGTTCAATATTTTATTTGTCATAGAAAAGGGTGAACATCAAGAAGAAGAATATTAGTTTAGATAATGATCCTCAGCATATATATAGTTAACATCTTAGTGAAAGATACAACGTACTGCATGATACTTTTTACTCTTTTTGTTCGGTATATGAACACTTGACATTTTAGAATATTTCAGTGCTTACCTTTAATTTTACATTTATTTCTTGTACATTATTTATGGAATTGGAAGTGTGTAATGACTAAGACGAGCAACAATGAACATGTTGAATAATTTCTTCAACTGCTCAAACCAATGTTAGGTGGGTATTGAATTGAAAAAAACACATTGGATTCACAAGTGTTTTATTGCTTTCAAATATAAACCGAAACCTACTCTGATACGTGTTTTACTATTATTTGTTATCTAGTTCTTTTCATCAAATCATTTAAACTTAATTATTTATAGTAAAATACTTTTATAAAAATAAAAATTATACAAATTTCATCATTTTAATGGTCTATAAATAGAGAATTTTTTTATTTTATTGGATATAGAATAAAAATGTCAATTTTCCTTATGATTTATGTTTCTTATACTAATACTAATTTTATGAACTCAATTATATCATTGTATATTTATTTTAATAATATGATTCAATATTACTTTTTTGAAATAGTAAAGAATATAAATATAAATAAAATAAAATTATTAAACTATGTCAATTTTAATTGTTTAGTTTAACTGCAATCAATTTTTTGAATTAATATATAACTACTCAGTTATAAAAATAAGAATATAAATTAGTGAGTTGAATTTTATTAAACAAAACTATGATAAAGATAAAATTTGCATGTGTAGATGGAAGAAAAAAAGTGATATAGATCGTGAAAAGTGAAATTAGAGTGTTGAATTCAGACAACCATTGTATATGGTCTAAGAAAATTATATGAATGATCGAAGTAGTTGTAAATGCTAAACACCTCATTTTGTTGCATGCATCAGCAGCATGTGAAGGATATGGTGGAACACTGTCATAATCACCAAGTCACCATCGACTATTATCTTTTATTTAAATATTTCATATTAGTGCAAGCCATTGTACAGTAGACAGAAAATTATAGACCCAATGTTTTTTTTAAAAAGAGACAATCCCAATAAATAATCAAAAAATTATCGTATAAATATTTTCAGACATATATAGTAGGGATAATTCTTATAGAATAATATACTTTCAGGATATTCCATACAGTTATAGACACATGTATTGAGTCCACTTGACAACTCGTGTCACTTATCAAAGTTTTCAAGTAATTCATACTAGTATTATGCAACGTCTAATAAGAAAAAAATATTATGAATTCCCAAAACAGACATAAAGTAAGATAACCTAATATTATACGTGTCTGCTTTTATGAAATTGCATTTATAAATATAGCCAGTTCATGCACAAATGATGATCATAAGCTTTCTCTCTATCACTAAATATTTCTCTAACTCGTTTTTTTTAAGAACTCTTCTTCACGAGACTGAGGATGAATGAATTTGGAGCAAAGTACGAGTGTTTGTTCTTTGGTAATAATACATACATAAACACACACATCATCTTCAACATATCTTTTGTTTCTCCATGCAATTTTCTAAAAAAAGTAATTAAAACTCTGTCTTGTTGATGTTGTTGATAGATATGGACGATACTCTATACCCTTTGAGCATGGGAATCAACTTAGCTTGTCGAAACAACATCCAAGGAAAAGAGTCTAACGTTTCAATATTGATTGAATCTTTGTATTAAAACTCTTTAATTATTTTACTCAATTATATTGTTCTTATATGCAGAGTTCATGCTTAACCAACTAGGAATCGAAGAGAGCGAGGTTCCAAAGATGTGTCTTGATCTTTACAAAGAATATGGAACCACCATGGCTGGTCTCAAGGTACGTATCTGAACTCTCTCATCCTTTTCATAAAAAAATTTGAACCTATAACAACCAAAACAGAACCGTGTGTTATACAGGTTATGGGTTATGTATTTGACAACGATGAGTTCCATGAGTATGTGCATGGGAGACTTCCCTACGAGAAACTTAAGCCTGAGCCTATTCTACGTAACCTTCTTCTCTCTATGCCTCACCGTAAAATCGTAAGTTTACTATGGCCGAATCTGAGATTTAAAGGACTATAATAAACATTTTCATTTTTAGTTTAATCTTAATAAAAAAAAATCGTTAATTTGGGACCATCAACATATGTATAATAGCTCTTTAAAGTTCTCGAGTTAAGTCAAATGTTTCATTCTGCTATGCCTAGAACCGATCATGTTCACAAGTTCTTTTGCTCTTTCCCAAACAGATCTTTACTAATGCAGACAAAGCTCATGCAACAAGAACTCTTAACCGTTTGGGTCTAGAAGACTGCTTTGAAGGAATCATTTGCTTCGAAACTCTAAACCCTTCTAACACAACCACTCAAATCCTCTGTAAACCCTCTGTTCAAGCCTTTGAAGCAGCCATTCGCATTGCAAACATCGTTGATCCACGCAAAACGGTAAAAGAAAAGTAAAAAGAATCTTCATCACAGTTTCAGACACTTAAAACTCAACATCTGTTTCTTTCTTGCTTTGTCAGATGTTCTTTGATGACAGTGTTCGTAACATCGCTAGTGCTAAAGCAGCAGGGCTCAAAACAGTGTTCGTGGGTGACTCGGTGCTAGTTCCAGGTGCAGACTATGCACTAAGCAGCATTCATAACATTAAGGAAGCTATACCTCATCTATGGGAAGACAACAAAGATGAGAGAAGGTGGAGCCAATTGTTCAACAAGCAGCAGTTGCAACCATGGTTCAAGCTTAAAAGACAGACTTTAATAAGACTCTTACATTGATATAAGAGAACCTTCATTGTACTTTCAACTCAAGTTTCATAAATAAATAAAGATTAAGACCATAACTTCAAACTCTCATAATAATAGCAAAACAAAGATGGCAATAACAATGGACTGATCGTAATGGTGGGGGCTTATCAAGCTTCAAGTGGGAGCTCTCCACAGGCATAGATTCTGCAACCTTTCTTGGGAACATCGAAGGCGCGCGTCTCCTGAGCTTCAAGTGTCCTCACAAGCTTCATACCTTCAATGACTTGTCCAAACACAACATGCTTGTTATCTAACCATGGAGTCTGCACACACAACAACAACAAATACATGAATTAAAAGGCAAACATATAAAAGATGCAATGAGTTTGTAGATGATGTGAAAGAGTTGTTACCTTGACAGTGCAAATGAAGAACTGACTTCCATTAGTGTTAGGACCAGCGTTTGCCATACTCAAGATCCCAGGTCCAGTGTGCTTCACTGCAAATGCACAAAACAGCAAACCCAAAAGCATTAACACCTCAAAGCAGTAAAAACAAGAAGTTATCTTTGTTAGTAGTAACACTCACAGGTGAAGTTTTCATCTTCAAAGTTTTTACCATAGATACTAATACCTCCAGTACCCTGTAGACGCCATGTCACACAATTTATAAAGAAACATCACATAACAAACACTTTCTTATGAGAAGAAAGAAGAAAAAAACATTACATTTCCCTCAGTGAAGTCACCTCCTTGGATCATGAAATCTTTGATGATACGATGAAATGAAGAACCCTTGTACCCATACTTCTTCTCACCTGAATAAAACAAAACATTGTTCATCTTAGTCTATGGTTTAATGTACCTACAAAGTTACAAAACTTTCAAAGATACATTATCTTACCAGTACACAAGACACGGAAGTTCTCAACGGTTTTAGGCACAACTTCACCAAACAAACCCATCACAATCCTTCCAGCGACTTCACCACCAATCTCAACATCAAAGTAAACCTTGTTTGTCACTTTAGCCTGAGGTTCTATCACTTCTTCTTCCTCCTAATCAACACAAGTTCATTAGTAGCAACATAGACATATCTAATGATTATAGTGGGAATAGTCTTATTCTTACAGCTGCCATTGATTTAACACAAGCTGTTCTTTGGTTCTTGATGGTCGCATAAGCTCCTGAGAATTGCTTAAGAGGGAAACTTGTTGCGTAGTGTAGTCTTGAAGACAATGTAGAACCAGAGGAACGAGCTCCGACACAAACTGGTTGAGATGTTCGGTTCGCTGAAACTAACTGCGACTTAACAACAATCTACAGAGCAAACCAAACAACAAGAAGACAGCTTAATTCGATGACAAGAACTAAAAAAAAAACATCATGAACTCAAATGTAAAAGACTTTAATAAGTTGAGAACCTGAGAAGTGTGAACCATCTGCATTGAAGACAAAGAAGCCATTGATTGGTGACGAAGAAGATGACTTTGGTTTTGCTTTTGGATAACAGTCTCTTGTTTTCAGATAAGAGAATAAGGAACGGCCTCTCGAGCGTTTTTATGCACATTAGTTGATGATATCGTTAACAACTTGCACTAACTTACGCCGCCTTATATATGGGCCTGTTTCATATCTATTCGGCCCAGTCTTAAATTTTTGTCTTTCAGGTGTAATTTACTTACTTTTGGGCCTATTAAGATCTTCTCTTTGCTGATGTCTTCATGCCTCTCTCAAATGTAATCTCACTTTGTTTGTGTTGAGAGATTAAGAAAATAAAATCAAGTGGTATCTATGTTTTGAAAAGTAAGAAAATTGGGTTTATATTGATGTATATCAGGCCCAAGTAAAATAAAGTAGGATCTGCACTAATAATATGAACATATTACTATTTGGTTGCTTAATAGTTTTATCTTCTTGCATTATCAAGACAAGAAAAATAAGTAGAAGAGATTACTAAATTAAAAAAGAATTTAGATAAACATCTACGATAATAACTATCTTTTGCTTCAAAGACATAACATAAATTTTTAAAGAGATAATGACTAAAATAGATTTAACAAAAATTATTCTCAAAATAACACTAAAAAGAAAAATAATAACATTTATACTATTTTTGTTAATTAATCTAGAGTTAGTGTTTAGAATTATGAATGAGATTTTGGAGTTAAAGTTTAAATTAATTTTTTTTTTAAATATATTAAAATAAAAAATAATTATTTTTAAATTAAAAAAAAATATTTTTGTTGTAAAAAATTCAAAAATTGTATTTGAAAGATTTGCCTTTTAGATGAACATCTACTAATAATTATCTTTTGCTTCAGAGACATTCCATAAATTTTTGATTATCCAAACATTTACTAACAAAGAAACTACAAACTTGTTGAAATAAAATGTTCTTCACATAACAAGCACTGAGTCCACCACGAGGAATAGCCGGGAGAATCATCACCACCGTTGGAGGAGGAGGTGGGGGTGGAGAATCAGAAGACACAACCACAAACCGATAATTCTTCCGAGTCTCCAGAAGCTGAACAACCTCGGCGAGGTCAGCATCATCTCCTTCTCCCAACTCTCCCAAGACTAGTATCCCCACCGATGGTTCTGGATTCTCACCTGACCACGCAACTATGTCCTCCAAGATCTTTGTCACCTTCTCACGTTTCTCTCCTGCCTGAAAATGATTGACCTTAACATCCTCCTCCGAGGAGGTTTGATGAAAGTCAAGACCGGTCAAATCACCGTAAAGATGGATCGAAGCGGAACCACGTAGACCAAGATCCAACAGCTTCTGTCTTATCCTTGGTACGACCTCGGATGCAGTGAGTTCTTCAGGGATCTCACATTCGTCCATGTCCCAGAAGAATCCTGTCCCATTCGCTGACAAAGAACACACCCAGAGTTTCAGTTACTACAAGCAAGAACGGTCATGAGCATAAGGAAGTGAAATATAGGCATAGACTCCCAAATATTTAAAAAAAAAACTTAGAGAAAATACCTGAATTTATAAAAAAAAAAATTATAAAACTTTTACTAAATTATTAAGGGTTTCCAACATCTCTTTGACTACACACGTACGAACATAATACAACAAACACATTATCAGTAACAGATGAAAAATCATATAAATTAAGTTTCTAGCTTGTTTATAGAAATTATCAGATCTATAAAGCAAACTATGTAAAGATCTATAAAGTTGAACACTTTATCTAACGTAGAGAAGAAAGAGAGAGAGAGAGAACTTACTGACGTAAGGTTCGGTGAACAAAGCCATGGGTTTTCTTTTTGACAGCAAAAGGTGGAAACTTTAGGGTTTTAGGATGAACAAGAAGAAGAAGATAGACATCCATGTCTCTCATTTATAGTAACTACACGAAGCTTAATCTTGTGACATTTGTCAAGCATCCGTTCATTTCGAGTGATCCGAGTCTCGCCAAGTCTTGTTCCGTACATGTTTACTTTTAGTAAGCTGCTAGACTATTTTCTCTAAGCTTTGGTCTTATCTCCTTCTTTCTGTGGAAAGAGCTGTTGCAGCTTGGGCTCTGATTATTGAATCTTATTGGGCCTATATTCAAAATGGGTCGACTTCTCTTTTAGATAACTAAGAAGATCTACTTCAAACCTAATTGTATGCTTAAGAACATGTCAACCTAAGTAAGCCCAAATATAGTTATATGACAACGATGAACAATCCATTTTTAGTGGGCTTTCAGTATAAAGGCCACTTAAACTATTAAACTCATTATCTAAAGGTTACTCCAGCTTGTTTGCATTGGCAGCTTGCTTTAGACATATAAATTTTGAAATGGTTACGAGTCATTGAAGTAAATGTAAATTCTAGTTCTTGACTAGACAGTTGGGGGTAAGTGAAACCTTTCTATTGATCTTTAATTTTAAAGTAATGATCTGGAATATAAACCGGTTTAATCTAAAAATTTGAAGTAAAGCAAACCAAAACTTAAAAGTTAACATAGAACATCTGTAAGAAAACGACATCACATCTCTCCACCGTTGCTTTGCGTTTAAGTTAGTTTAGCTTCACATAATTTCCCTCAACAAATCCATACACATTTATATATAACGATCCAATCGAACACATAATCATATCACAGTTGCAAACTAGAGTTTAAGAAAAAAAAAATTTCTGAAAATACTAGAGTTTCAAATCTCAGTATATATACACAGTGCACCCATAATCAAACCATGGACACGAGATGTTATGGTTTCTTCTTTGCGTTGTTATCTCTCACTGTGATTACTCTTGCTTACGATCCTGACACACTTCAAGATCTCTGCGTTGCAGATCGCACTTCAGGTACTTACCAGACACCTCAAACTCTGTAATAATTTCAGTTCGTGTCTGTTTTTGTGTTCTTGTCTTTACGAGGAGAATTATATATTTGTTATTTGATTTATGTAGGAATAAAGTGAATGGGTTCACTTGTAAGCCTGACTCAAACATAACCGCCTCTGATTTCTTCTTCGCCGGAATCGGAAAACCCGCCGTCGTTAACAACACCGTCGGATCCGCCGTCACGGGAGCTAACGTAGAGAAGATCGCAGGGCTTAACACGCTCGGAGTCTCTCTCGCGCGTATCGACTACGCTCCCGGAGGTTTAAACCCGCCGCACACGCACCCTCGCGCCACCGAAGTCATCTTCGTGTTGGAAGGCGAGCTTGACGTCGGATTCATCACGACGGCGAACAAGCTCTTCGCTAAGACGGTGAAGAAAGGAGAAGTCTTCGTCTTCCCGAGAGGACTGGTTCATTACCAGAAGAACAACGACAAAGCCAAACCAGCTTCCGTTATCTCGGCGTTCAACAGCCAGTTGCCGGGAACTCAATCTCTCGCCGCCACGCTTTTCACGGCGACTCCGGCGGTTCCAGACCACGTTTTAACGACAGCGTTTCAGATCGGGACGAAAGAGATCGAAAAGATCAAATCTAATCTTGCCCCGAAGAAAGGCTAAAAATTGAGGATCTTACTGTAAATTGCGCTGTTATATATTTTATTATTTGATATTTTTGAATAAAGGGAAAGAAAAAGCTTATTGATCAGAGTAACCTACTGTATCAATCCGAGGGTCTTAAACAAGCCTAGAGACGAGACATCTCTCTCTACAAACCAAACACAGGAGAGAAAGCTGTACAACTTATATGTACTAAAAGCTGTAACACCAAACAACATAACTTGCCTACATTTATATATATATATGTATGAAACACTCTGAAAACACTTATTACTTGTCTATCCTGAGGTTATGACAGAGATGTCCAAGTTCGGGCCGTGACCGCATCCAATCCAAGAATTTCATTTCTTTCGGCGACGTGCAGTAGAGGTATGATCTGAATGTTATCAGATAAAAGTAGCGCCTGCTCATACAAAACCAACATTTTAAAATTAAAACAAACGGATTGGTTTGGGTATGGTAAACCGGGAGTGTGGAGTTATGTAGACTAACCTTAAGGCTTTAACACCCATGTCCATGATGTATGAACGGTCTTCATCTTTTGTGTTAGGAAGCTTGCTGAGTTCTTTGGTGTAGTAACAAATGTCTTCCTTCAAATGTCCTGCACCAGCACATCTGTAAAGAATGCAAAACAATACAATGAAGTCATGAGCTAGCTATGTGGCTAAATACATATGAAGAAGTAGATATGATTGTACGTACTGTTGGATTACTCCATCTACGTCTGATTTGCTTTGAGGACCATGAGAAAGAACTCTTATGAGACTCAGTATGTCACGGTAATCTCCCATACTCAACGCTTCTTCATCACAAGCCCGTGAAGGCGAATCATCTTCTTCTAAGGTAGAAGACTCTGTGTTTGGGCTACCTGTAAGCTTCTGACCAGGTTGAAGTAGGAGACAAGTGATGGCCATTGCATAAGAAGCTCCTCCAAAACCGGTGTGCGATACAAACAAGTAACCCCCAGCGGAACTGTTATAAATTGTGTCCACCAGTTAAAACAAAACAGGTTAAGTGAACATATATAACGAAAAGAGAAAAAAAGATGAGTGATGCTTACTCGTCTTTACAATACTGGATTGCATCTACATCGGAAGCTAATGCGTCTCTTTCTCTGGTTAATGGTATTCTCCGGTATGATATGTTGTAGTTTTCATCTTTAAGAGCAGCATATACTTCTGCAGGTGTCTTCACATTCTCTGGTTGAATGTTCTCCCAGTATCCTATAACCCGAGACTCATTTGATGCTGGGCTATACTCTTCACGATGCAATAGCATTCGACCTCCAGTTTCTCTAACCTCAGACAATATATCTTCTTTTAGCCGAGTTTCAATGCTTTCAACCTGCATTGAATATACAAAAAAAATATCAATAAACTGCATTTGAAGCTTGGGTTATATAGTTAAAGGTATGATTTGAGGCACATACCACTGCGCCGGTTATCCCCACATGCTTGAGGGTATCGACTGGTTTACTCAATTCTCTCAAGACAAATGGAGTTCCATTGATGTAAACAACTGCTTCTTCTCTCAAGTCTGTTACTATTACTCTTGCTGCTGAGTCCCCGCCTTCTTCTTTTAGTTTGGTTCCTAAATAGGCAAGCATCTTTTTAGCTCCGGATATTGTGGGAGTCGCCATGCTATAGACAGGATATCTATCCACCTGAAATGATTAAGCCGAATGATATTAGGTACTGATGTCAAGATGAAGGACGTTATTGTAGTAAAAAGAATCACATTTCTTTTGAAGCATACCTTGAATACGTGAGGTGCACCAGTAATCTGCACACGACTTGAAGTTCTTTGACCAGGGAAAAAGTACATTTTAAGTATTGAACCTTTGCCCAAGACAGAACCACTCCGCTCGTTCACAATTGACTCCATGACTGCATCCCCATGTTGTGATTCATGTTGTGCCCGCAATTCCTCCTGCATGAATAACACTCAAAGCTGTAATGTGCAAAATAAAGAAAAAAAATTACAGTTTTCCAGCCTAATATAATGAGGCAGTGACTCACAGGAATGGTAAAAAAGCGTCCAGGCCTAAGCCTTATGCTCCACTTCATCGCTTGCACCTCAGGTCTCTGATGCAGCCAATTCTTGAACGTCACCTTAGACCCTCCCTTCACAAAGAAGTCATCAAGAGTTTCACTTCCAAGATATGCTGCAAAGGCAATCAACCGGAAGTATCTCTCCAAATATTCAGCGCCACGTTTCAGTGCAGCACTTCTAACTCTTGGCTCAACGTGTTGCTGGTTGAAAACTTTCCTATACTGCAGAACAGCTTCACGAATGTTTTGCAATGCAGAACATCTATCAATCACAGCATCTAATGCCTCACGAGATTCAACTCCATTATCGAATAATCTGGTGATTTTCCAAAGCAGAAGGATGTCGTCCATTCCAAATGTACGGCCGTGTTGATCCTCGGTTCTCCTTTCTGAAATGCGAGGTCTTGTTTCAGTGGTATTACTTCCAGTTTCTTCACCACCACTTGAGGAATCTTCATCCACGATTTCATGGGTCAGAACATCATATAAAACCTTAATAGGTCTTCCATAATTGATGCGGAGCTTCACTAGACATGCAATAACAGTTCCTGTGGTTGTTCTACCTCTCCCCATCTATGAAGAAAATGAAATCTCTTTGTAAGTCGAACATCAAAACTCAAGAATACAAAATATATCAAAATACCAATGCATATCATGAAGCTCAACCTGGCAATTGAAGACAAAAGCAGTGTCTTTGGAAGCAGAAGCAATATTCGATGTCAATGTGTCAAAGTCCGAGCTTTTTGGTGCTTTACCATCGGTTATAGGTACACGGGCATACTTAATTGGAAAGCCATCAGCCTCTAAGCATTTGTACACTTCCAGGGGTGTTTGAACAGAATTAGCATCCACATGTTCCCATAAGTCAAAAATCTGTCCATCCTTGGTTTCATGAATGACCATTATGGCCCCATCATACCGCCTAGCTTCCCTCAGAATATCTTCTTTCAAACGAGCCTCCATCCCTTCGACTCTATCGCGATCAATTCCCTAAACAAAGACCAATTCATTAATGTTTAAGAGAAATTAATGATAAGTCACTAAATATATTCCAAGTAAATAGTCTCTGCTAATATACCGAAAACAAAAGATTATTTACCGTATATTCTAGCATATTTTTATATGGTCTCTCAACTTCACGTAGAACAAACGGTTTCCCATTGATGTATATAACAGGTTCTTCTCTCATGTTGTGCCAAAATACAGGTCGCCCACCTCTTGAACTCCCAACCCTTTCAATCACAGATCTAATACCATCTATAGTTGGGTTTGCTACACCATACACAGGAAATCCTGGAACCTCTCTGAAATTCGGAGCTCCTTCCACCCTCTCGGGTAAGCTTAGAATTTGACATCCTGGGCTGTGATCACTCTTCAAAACCGTCTGACTTCCCAATACTTCCCCACTTCTCAATGCAGCAACGACACTCATTTCATGAGGACGTCCGTCAGTAGATTCTGCAATCTTTGTTAAAGAAGGCTTCATAGCCGCATATCCAAGAGCACCCATGGGATCTCTCCTGAGCAACCTAAAAGAGGAATATGAACTTACATAAGACACCTAAAGATTATATGTAGTCTAGAAACACGAGTACCCGATTAATTTTGGCATATCAAACTAAAAACTACACCAGTACCTGCGAAGAATGCTATAAAGCTCTGGCCTAGCTCGCATCCAATCAGTAAAACTGACATGACCAAGCGAACCAGATTGGAGGTAACCACCCTCTGAATGAAGGTATACAGCAAAGCATATAAGGAAGTAGTATCTTTCCAAGTACTCAACAAAGAAAGAGAGTGCTGCCTCTCTCTTCTTTTCATCAGGTTGACGCAAAATACTACTCCGATAGGTTGCAATGGCCTCTCGTAAGTTCTGTAAGTTAAGTCAACGATATTATTTAGGCCTTTTACCCTAAGTGAAAACCAAGACAAACACTACACAGTTTATATATCAGATCGTCTACTTCAGTTAATTAACAAAAAAAATACCTGCATGGATGCACATTTGTCGATGACCTTATCAACTTGCCGTTTGCCTTCTACACCACCCTGGAATCATGAAACAAGTTAATGGTTAGAACCAGCCGGACCAGAAAGATGATCAAATAAAGACAAACATAAAGGGACTAAATACCTCTAAGACTCGTATCAAACTTCTAACAACTGCATATTCCCCTCTACGGATTGCCTCCTCAGAATTTGGCAGGTTTATAGTTATATTTTCACCAGCTTTAAAGATTCTCCCAAAGGAGTTGTTTCTTGGGAATCCATGATCTTTATTCAACAAGATATAGCAAAGGAAAAAAAAGCAGGTTAGTACAAACTTCTACCATAGTGTACTGACTTAAACACCAATCTGTCATAACTCTTTGGGTCTAGTTTATTTTTTGTTCCAGAAAACGTGGCTCCTGGACTTACATATGTGCATTAAGAGACTTGAGATGTGATTAGTTGGCTAGTCCATACCGTTTCATTTCTTTCTAAACTATAAAGCACTACGACATTCCAAAAGGTACCGAAGTAGACAATTTAAAATAATGTTCTCCAAATTAGGTTCTATTTGTTTCAAATAAAAGAATAATTTGTATAAAGAGCATTAGTTAGAGCCCCTTCACATGAGGATGAAGTACCTGATGCTCCAGTACGCTTGAAATAGACGAGAGTTGCAATCACCATTCCAGTCGTTGTACGTCCACGTCCCATTTGACAATTAAAAATGATCTCGGTATTAATGTCAGCTTGAGATATCTTCTTAATCTGCAAAAACATGTAAATTAGTACATTAGTTGACAGAAACATGTAATGTACCTAGCAAATATCAAATGAAAAGAGATAAGATCACTGAACATTGTGACTTGAGGAATGGAATAAAAACAAACTCTCCTAGCTTGGTGTTTCCCCATAGTTACTCACAAAAACGTTCTCACTAATTTAGTAAGCATAAGACTTACCAACGCGTCAAAATCTGATTCTTTTGGTGACTTTTCATCAGTTACAGGAACACGCTCATAATCGACAAGGTAGCCTTCAGCTTGCAGTTCTTCGTAAACCTAGGTCCAGAGAAGCGTGTAAGCAAAAAATAATGACATGGAAATCACATAAGAGGGGTACACGCTCTGTATCGAACACATAGAATTCTTCATTCCAAAGTCCTACCTCAAGCAGCGTCTTTAAGGAATCAGTTGAGACTGGCTCCCATTGGTCCACCATCTGACCATCGGGCAATTCATCAGTGACAAGTATCTTATTCCCATATCTGCCAGGCAAATGGTTAGATACACCCAAAAGTAAAAATAATGATACAAACAAAGTTGGATCGTCTTAAACACCAAGTGGATACAGTGGAATATATACCTAGAAGCTTCCATAAGAATATCTTCTTTCAACCGTGCTTCCATTTGCTCTACCCTTACCCTGTTGATTCCCTGATCAAAGAGATAAACTAAAGGTCAAAAATGAAAGGAATCCACGGATATATAGTATCTCTAATTTGCTTTTATCAGTGGAAATAACGTGCTTCCACCCAACAAACTATAAAAGGGTAATTGATGCGCAAAACAGGTTCCTCCGAATGAATTGACGCGCTATAAATTAAAGAGCAAGTGAAGATATACAAAGAGGGCAAGGCTTTGTACCGTGTATTCAAGGTTAGTAAAAGGCTTCTCAACATCACGCAGAACAAAAGGTCGCCCATTTATGTATACTACCTGACAAATGTGAAGTAAAATGGCAAGTTAATAACAGACTATACGAAGCAACGATAAGTAACACATTCTCAGGCTATATATATATGCAAAAGTTTAGAGTAAGATGGATATATATATACCGGTTCCTCCCTAAGGCTAATCCAAAGAACTTGAACTTGCTTGCTATCCTTGTGAGCTCCAATATGCATAAGAACATTCCGTATACCAACAGCCGTTGGGATTGCAACCCCATGAACTCGTAGTGACTCAGCCTGTAACAAAACTCCACAAAACCAATCAGAGCCTGTATCTCATTTTCCTTGATGTACATCAAAACAAGATCAAGCTAATGAGACCACACTAAACCACTAGTATCTTCACAATCTGCACTCTAAAACTCACGAACACACACATAAACAAGATCCAAGCTCTGGAAAACATGGATTCCATCAAAAATCAAAGAGAAATCGTTCGTTTCTGATCCCTAAGTAGCTCAAACGCATCTTCCGTGATCCGATTTCGATTCGATTCAGCTCACAGATAGTTAGCCCTAATCGAGGAGAGATTATACCTGACGGTAATTGGGAGCGCCATCGATCTGAGGAGACATACGCTTATTCTGACAACCTGGAAAATGATCGCTCTTGAGAATCGTCTTCTTCCCGAGTACAGATCCATCTCTAAGCTTCATCACCTGCTCTGGCTCTTTCGGTATCGACGCCATCTCTTTCATCCAACACACACACACACACACTTCTTCTTCTCCTCTTTTTTCACTCTCTTTATTAAAACGACAATGCGAATAGGATCGCAGGAATATTCTCGCAGACAATAATCTCTGAGAAGTTTGGGATTAGATAGATAGGTGAAGAAACGGATAAGGTCGCGAGAGAGGTGCTCACACGCTTAATATTGTTCAGCTAAATTAACTTCGAGGGATATTTATATATACATAACATAGATTTAGTTAGATTATTAATTACATGATTAGTGCAAACAGTAATCAAATTTAATACATTAGGATTTATTCTTTAACGAGAAAACCATCGAGAAGGTTCCTTTTTATTTTTATTTTTGGGTTTATAAAGCGATTAGAGTCAAAATAAAACCAAATTTTTTTAATCTTATTTTGATTACATGTTTAATTTTCTTAGATTTGATTCAATTATGGCTTCCTAACTTTTAGATGAAATTAATTTTATCATATTTTTTATTTAGATGAGGAATCCTAAATTGATTTTTTTTTTATTTTTCTTAGATTTGATTCAGTTATGGCTTCCTAACTTTTTTTAGAGAAACCAGGAATAATATTAATAGATATTAATTTTAAGTTTTTTTTTGTTTTATTTAGATGAGGAATCCATTGATTCGAGTATTCGACACGTTTAAGAGCTTGAAGCCAACGTTAAAGTATTAAAGTTGATAGGGAAAGTAGTATTTTTTTTTTTTAAGATACGAACATTAAATATGCTTAGTTGTGTTGGTAATAAAGTAACTTTTAAATAGGCATAAAAGTAGCCTCCGAATAAGAATAATTATAAAAGAAACGAAATCTCCATTGGTCAGTAAATGGATTGTGGGTCTCTTGCATCACACATGAACGTGTAAGGCGTGTCTTTTTCTTTTATATATTTTTATAAATTTCTTTTTGAAAATAACGTGAAAGAGCATAAATTGTTGTCTATCTTGGTTTTTTATAATAAATTAACGAGAAACAACAAAAAAAACTAACGAGAAACCTACTGTAGTTGTATAATTTTTTACAACAAAAAAAATGTGACTTCCAAAGGTTACAAAATTATTTGTTACAAGAAAAAATGAAGATAAGATATTGAAAGTGGAATATTCTTTTTGGATGCGACAAAGGGCAATCACCCACCATATATTTGGTGATTTTTACCAACATACAAAACAAAATAATCGAGCACGACAAAAACATACGTATCCATGCTCACAGTCACAGCTTCTGTCAAAACAAAATATCAGCATTTTAATAATTCATATGTATATTAGACATATCATAAATGAACGAAGTATTAATATATCTTTTATTTTTTATTTTTTACAAAAAAAGTAAGCTAGGGTTATATCAGATATTTGCATATTATATACTGCTGGACGGTGAACACGTGCTCCTTCGTTTGTAGGGTGATCATATGATTCGAACGTAATACAAAAAAAATTATTTTGGTTGTGAACCAGAAGAAAAACACTGGTTATACAGATATTACATTGAGATAATGCAAACCTTATAAATTACAACTATTTAAACATCTTTTATGAAAGTGACAATGACGTATATATAAATAACCAGAGTGTCATAGAAAAATTCGTACGTGACATGCATAATGTACACAATCACATGCTAATCGCTGTATACGCATACATATCCCTATCTTTCGCAACTAATACGATCGAAACATAATTGACCCTATATATATAATCTTGACTAGATAAAGTGGCAGGTCACACCTATTTATAATATTCTTAGGTTGTTGTCATCGTATCAAAACTATCGTTAAAATGACTCTTCCAACACGTCGTGCGTTAAACATGATAGGATTCTTCAGTTGATTCTTCTCTTTTTTAAAACAGTTTCACATTTGTTAATTGTATTTTTTACGAATATACAAATACTATATTGGTACGAAAGCAAAACAATATATAAACAAAGACACACGCATTTAACACGGTCTAAGGAAAATAATTTTTAAACTTTGTAGTCTTTTATTAAAACCGTAATACAGTTGACAAAAAACACAATTATACAGATTGTAAAGGGCATTACTTTACGCAAATAGTATATATATTAAAGATAATATGTCTTCTTGTAACCTGTCAAATCACATGTGACTGATTGATGTTGCATTTTCAAATGCTTTTCTCATGGACTTTCTAATATGTGGTTCACAAGCCTTTTGTCTTTTCGATCTACTAATTAGTCATCATTAACAAATATTCTTTTGCTTTGTTTAATTTTAATCTAGTCTGTTTAACATTAACAAATTTTAAATCAAAGGAGGGATTGAGTGATCAGTATTGTTTGTTTTATGTCCTGCGATTTGGAAGATAAGATCTCTCTACAATTTGTTTATGTCCTGCGACATGCCGTTTCATATTTTGTGTGGGTCCTGTGGAAAACTTTCTTTTTCCAATAATAACTAAAAAAAAATTGTAACAAAAGGGTCCTAAAATTTTCAAAAAGACCTTAAATACTAACAAAATTTTTGTGGACCAGTACAAATGTATTGGGCACTTAAAGATATTTGTTTATTCATTCATTTTTTTTTTAGTTTAACACAGCTGAAGTCCAGTTTTGAATAGGGCCTTTAACATATATGGATTGGTGCTGCTTGTAATCTATTAACTTATACTTGTGATGTCACAAATCACTATTTTAAATTGGTTAATCCGTAAATATATGAACCCAAAAGATGAACGTTCTCATTGTAATAAAATATAAAATACGGATTAATTTTAAAAAAAAGGATTTCACAACAATCCTAACTTAAAAAAAACTTACAAATTAATCGTTAATCATATATTTATCGTGCATGCTTTAACAGATACGGGCCTTTCCCAAAGCCCAAGGTGACAAGGGATATTTCATTCAAAACAAATATCTTGCGGTCTAGTTTCGACATATTCAAAAATGTTTAGGGGTTTATCTGCAATTTCCTCAATATATTACCAGCAAATTACGCTGTCTGATTTTAATATTTATCATCGCGCGAAATCGGTGATTACCCGACCCGTATCCTCAACGTTTAACTGATCCGGTTCAAGATTATTTTGACCCGACCCGGTTGATTGGAGAAGACGCAGATAACTCCTTCTCGCCGAGGATTTCTCTTTCTCGTCTTGCTTATCCGGTCCGTTTCGGGTGACGCAGAAGATGGCGACCGGTTTAGCGATGAACCGATGCTCAATTCCGGTATGTAGAACAGCCGATGTTTTACTAAACCGGCCAACAGTCTCCGTCGTCAGGAACTTCAAACTCAATCGCCGGCTAATCGGAAACTGCTCGATTACGGCGGTTCCTTACGTCGTCGCCGACGACGAGAAGTACGGTAACAAACAGGTCGTCAGCCTCACTCCTCGCCTCTACGACTACGTCCTCTCTAACGTTCGCGAGCCTGAGGTAACTCTTATCGTCTTCCTTCTCTCGAATCTAGGGATCTCGCTTTCTGATTCATCGTATTGATTGATTCTGTGTTTTAGATTCTCAAGCAACTTCGTGAAGAGACTGCGAACATGCGAGGTAGTCAGATGCAGGTAAGCTAATTGTTTATGCTAGTTCGAAAGTAGCTTTTGTTGGTGTATTGAGTGTGGACGATACTGTTTGTGTTCGTGTAGGTATCTCCTGATCAAGCGCAGTTACTAGCAATGCTTGTGCAGATTCTTGGAGCAGAGAGGTGTATCGAAGTAGGAGTGTACACGGTGCTAATCTTCTTCTTCCTATGAGTTTCATGAGCGTTGAAGTATCTTTTCTAATGATAATGATTGTAAGCTCTGTACAGGGGTATTCATCATTGGCTGTGGCGTTGGCTCTACCTGAATCAGGACGTCTTGTTGCTTGTGAAAGAGACTCTAACTCTCTTGAAGTTGCTAAGAGGTATTACGAGCTTGCTGGTGTCTCTCACAAGGTAATACTCTGTTTTGTGATTCAAAAGTCTGGAACTTTATCATGTACATACTGATACTCTGCTTATAAATGTGTTTGGCTTCTTAGAAACTCTTGTAGCATGTATTTTGCTTGCTTGCAGATTCGATATATAGGTTAGGTTTGTTACAAGCAATTGTGTGATTCTTCGGTTTGTTGACACTAGTCAGGTTATTGTGAAGCATGGTCTTGCAGCAGAGTCATTGAAATCATTGATTGAGAATGGTGAAGGATCCAGGTTGATGCAATAGCCTTCTTACATAGTGTGTCCCTGCTTTAAATGATTTGCCTCATTTCAGTTTTTCTTGTTTGCAGCTATGATTTTGCATTTGTGGATGCTGATAAGAGGATGTACCAGGACTATTTTGAATTGCTTCTTCAACTTGTAAGACCATAGATCATAATGTTAGTATTTTTTCCATAGTGATCAAGTTAGCTTTAGCAGTTATCTTCTGTTGACGCAGGTCAGGGTTGGTGGAGTCATCGTAATGGATAATGTTCTTTGGCATGGACGAGTTGCTGATCCTATGGTATGCATCTTAAACCACAATCATGCTCCAAAAGTTTCCCATATGAAAAAGACACCCATAGATTTATAACGATGAATTCATCAGGTGAATGATGCAAAGACCATCAGCATTAGGAATTTCAACAAGAAGTTAATGGATGACGAACGCGTAAGCATTAGTATGGTGAGTTTGCTCCCCTTGATTCTTTGGCTTTGTACTTCCAAGCTCATGCTTGAGTTGTTCACCTTTTTATTTGCGCATCAGGTACCAATTGGTGATGGCATGACGATATGCCGCAAGAGATAATCCTCCTTAAAAAACATTTGGATCCCATTTCAAGAGTGAAGTCTTTAAGCATAAGAATATCAATGAAGCCGAGCTTTCCACTGTCTGTAAACTGTTCTTTTGTTTGGACAGGACACATAGTTCTGACTGCATCCTCGCAAAGATAAACTCGGCACAGAGAAGCCTGACTAACTTGGGAAGGCTCAACACATTTGGTTACTATGCTTTTTGACATTTAGGCCATTCCGATTACTTGAAACTAGAATTTTGATTAATGCTGAACATGCATAACCTTAAAACACTAAAGGGACTGAACAAAGTCTTTGATCTTTAATATCAGAGCTATCTTAACCGTTCAAACCAAACATTGTTTCAAATTGCGATAAAAATAAGTTGATGAACCGGTCAAACCAGCAAACCGAGATTGTTCCTAAAAACAGCGTGATGTTTGACCGCTTAAATTAATAAACAGCGCGTAGTTTTTACCGTCTGCTTGACTCGGTGGGCGGTGGGGAAGGTGTACCCACCAATTCAAACAACACGGTTACACGCAAATAACTCCGAGAAAACCCCCAAATCTCCTCAAATTAGGGTTTCGAATCGTTCGTCACACGTGGAAGCAAATCGAGAAAGTCCTCTCCTTTCGCCACGATTTTCGTTTCTAGAACCAATCGATATTCCACGTGATGCCGTCGTTCTCCTCGATCATCCCCTTACTTCTACTGCTAATCTGCTCGATCGGCTCACAAGCAGCGGACGATGTCCCGGAGAAATCAAGCGGCGAAGTTTGCAGCGCAGTTTCGGATCCGGGTGGGTGCCCAATAAATTGTTTCCGGGCGGATCCGGTTTGCGGAGCCGATGGAGTCACGTACTGGTGCGGCTGTCCCGACGCAGCGTGTCATGGAGCTCGTGTGGTGAAAACAGGAGCTTGCGACGCGGGTAACGCAGGAAGCGCCTCTGTACCGGGACAAGCTTTGTTGTTGATTCATATCGTTTGGCTCTTCTTGCTTGGACTCTCTCTTCTCCTTGGTGCTTTCTGATCTCAAGAGTTAGTGAAATAGAAAAAGTAAATTGATCCCAATTCATTTGTAGCTTGTGTTTGAGATGATGATTCATGCTATGTATATCACACGTTTGAATAGTTTTGCCTCTGTGTTTGTATGTGTAATGTTGAGTTAATTTTCTCTTAATGGATTGTTTTGGTCTAAAAAGGATGGATCTTTTTTGTTGATAGTAGCAGTAAGAATGTGGTTTGAGACATGATCCATGGAGATTGATCTGCATAATACAAAGGTTTCAACTTTTAGACATGGAGTAGCTACTAGCCAGGCAGATGCAGATACTTTCCTCTCTAGCTCTAACTAAACATTTCAAGTTACAGATTCACTTGAAAGGTCTTGAATGTGGTTGTTCTCTTTCTGTCTGAGCTCGAAATGCTTCAAATCATCAGTTTAATTGAAGGCTTTCTCTTCTTATTTAGCCCTAACTGTTTTTTAACCAGTAGTTAGTTCTCTTTCTGGTTTAGTTAGATGCTTCAAATCATCGGTTCACTTGGATGGTTCTCTATATTTTCTATCTCACTGGTGGTAATTAGATTCGTAATGTATTGGTATGTGATTTCATACTCTTAAAGCAAATGAGTTGAATCAAAGTCTGTGATCTCTTTCTCATAGTCAGCTTGTCCCAGCCTTGACAAAGCCATGACCATAAATGTCAATGCAGAAGAGAATAACAAATAATTAAAGTGAAGTAACGAGTTTATAATCTAAGATACATACTCAAAACCTTCTTGGACGTTGTATTACAAAAAAAAAAATAGATAACACTTCCCCCTGTAGAACATGATATTTATCTTTATTTTTGTTGTTGTTAAACTGTACTTTATAACTTTGCTTAAATATTTTGAAATAAAGAAAAGTTCATTTCCCATGCTTGATCACTAAAAAGATAGTATAATGCTAATAACGTTAGAATTTTTTTGTCGACAAAACGTTAGAAATTTAATTCTCAAAACATAAAAAATCAGGAATTTAAATAAATTTATCACCTATGATTTTGTTTATATGTCTTATCAATTCGATCGGTTTTGGAAGAAATTTATTCAATATTACAAACAAACTAGGTCTTCTAGCATGTATGAGGAATATTTGAATGAAACCTTCAATTTGTGGAGCCCTTATATTTAAAAAAGTATTTTATCTATTTACATTTATATTAAACTAACTAAATATAAAATATAAATAAGTTTTGCTATTATAAATCACATAGAAATAGTACAACCAAAATAGGAAAATGTATTTTGTGTTATTAAACTCACAGATTTGATTTTTCTATAAAGAAAATAATTTTTAAACTTAATTTTTGTTTTCAAATGTTTTGGTTATAGAGTTGGCTAGCTAAACTTAATTCATTTCTCTTTTTTTTATGTATTTCTATTTGATGAATCATCATCAGTATTCGTAGCTCAGTCTAACATCTCATCTGCTCTTCACATATAATAATAGTTTCTAAAAATTATAACTATATATTAAATTTTAAATTTAATAAATTCAATATATATATAGTAATACTTTTAGATTTTAGTTTATCAATATAAAAAGATTATTTTAAATATTTCTTAATTTGATGCCAAAAATAATTCTTAATTTAATTTAACAAATTTTAATTTATATTTTCAGATTTAGTTAAGTTTTATTACAACTAATTTACTATTTAATTCAATGAATTAAATAAAATTCTCAGAATGAATATATTTTATGTCGATTAATGCACAAAGTTGAGAATTTGAAATTATTATTATTATTTTTTACATGGAGTTATAGCACAATTCTAAATTTTACTTATTTATAATAAAAGTATAATTATTTACAAATCTTTTTATATTAAAACTCTAAAGTTGATGTGATTTTTTTATATTTATAATTATGTTATTATTTAAAAAAATATATATTAATGAAAATATAAATAAGTTATTTTTATATTTGAGTAATCTTACCCAAAATGAAAACTTAATAAATGACATTACCAAAAATGAAAAATATCATAAATGATATTGTACATGTCATAATAAGGTGGATGTCATGTCACATTTTATACTAAGCCATGTCATCATTTTTCTTTCAAATTCAAAGTAGTGATGACATTTGGCAAATCACTTCTCAAATAATGACTAGGGGATATTATATGATTACATAATGTGATCTATAGCTAAATGTGATCTATAGCTAAGTAGCCCTCGCTAGTTTATATGATTAAATAATGTGATCTATAATAGCCCTCGCTGATTTTTTTTTTTTTTGATTAACCAGGTGTTGGGCCTACGCCCCACCACCTAGGCCCTCGCTCATTTCAATAGCTTTTTCGCAGCTATGGTGAACTATAGGCTATTAACTATAGCTAACATGGTCCTGGTTTTGCTTAGTTTAACCAACTATAAATGTTAAAAATCTATAAATTTTCTATCTCTTATTCAAGATTAGATTCCCTACTAAAGTAGTAAATCGTATAACAACCTTTCTTTGCTAAAATCAATAACCATTTACATAAAAATGGTGAAAAATGCCTCTGACTTTTGTTGTTATTATTACATATTAGACAGACCTGTGTATTTTTATATAGTAACTGTTTCATTTTATCTCTGCATGCGCTCATGGCTCATGCTAGTATATAGGCTTACTTAGCAGTATGCTAAAAAAAACCCTATAACAGACAAAGTCTGCTGACATATCTAAAATAACAACCCTCCCAAAAGGCTCTAGTTTTTTTTTTTAATCGGTAGCATCATTCAAGAAAAGCTTGAACTATACTTATTTAGTTTTATTGTACCAATACACTGAGACTCCACAAATCTACACATATCAGACTATATTCTAAAATAATCTTGGAACTAGCTAGCTATATAAGCCCTAGATTCTAATTATTATGGTATATTTATAGACTAGTTAATGCTTGTGACTATATGTATGCATAAAGCATAAAAAACAAGAACATATATACACACATGTACATATATACTATATATCAGATTCATGTATATAATCTCTATTATTATCATCACATTGTGTTAGTATATTATATTTCTAGCTAAAACAGTTAACTACACGCATAAACACACCTAACAAGACCTAAGATTAACACTCTCTGCGTGTATCATATATGTGTGAGTTGAGTTGTGCAATGATCCAGTCAAAGAAACCAGCTTGTTATAAGTAAGAAAAGTAAAAACTTATTACTTCTGTACCAGTTAATGCATCAGCAATGTAATGTGAAACGGATCATACCTTTTCACTCTTACCTAGATGAAAAAGAGCTCTTCATTTATTATTTATTTAATACTATGAGATATAAAAGAATTATATTGAAATATAAAAAATTTAAATCTAAATTTGTCTCTGCCCTTCTCCTGCAAGCTGCAGGTTGACAAATTAAGCAGCAACAACGGCTTCAGAAATGCAACGGTAACAGGAAAGCAGCCATATCAAATAAACTAAACAAAGTAAACAGATCAATCACCATTTAATGTCAGTATACACACAATATTTACATAATTATAAATATATATATACATATACATACATTTCACTTTTCTAAGACAGCCCATATCTTCTGAATTAGTTTCTGACCAGAGGGACATGGGTTTTTAAGTTTAACACTGATCCCTAGCTATCCAAAGTTTATGTTCTGTATATATACTCTGACCCACCAAAGCTAAGAGGAGGCTCATGGAGAAAACATTAGAATCAAAACCAAACTCGAATCTATAAATTACAAAATGCTATTTCTTGATATTATCATAAAATCTTGAACCATATCCTTGTGTCACATATATATAATATGTATAATTATCATATATAATGTGTAGTAAAGTAATGATTAATCTCATAATTAATCATCATCAACATCTATCCAAATCGAAAGACAAAGAAGACTTTCCTTTCTTTGTTGTAAACAAGTGATGTTCCTCATCGACACTAGCACCTTCCATAGCTACTAAAGACTCATCATCACTGCTCACTAACCTCAACTGAAGTAGAGAACCAACACCAGCCATAGAACCGCCGCCACGTGACATACTACCACCGGAAGAAGATGACTCTTCCTCCGTGCTATTCACACTTCCTCCTCCTCCTCCTCCTCCACCGCACTCCATGTCCACTCCAAACAGCCTTAACCTCTTCTCTCCTCTAGATGAAGCTATATTAGCCACTTGTGCTTCTCTCCTTTGCATTAGCACCGGCACAGATTCAATCACAGCCGTTGGATCATGTCCTTCCATTGACCTTACATAGTACCCAACTCCAAGATCTCGTTGAAACCGATGATAAAGGTTGTAACTAGTTTCAAAACTTGTCGGCATCTGAGGATGAGGGAAAGAGTAAAACCTAGGGAACATAGCTCCAGCGAACTGATGATGATGATCTGGAATCTTTGGTCGTCTCCTCCAGTCTATGTAAAGCTTGTCTTTATTACAAGGATCTCTTTGAAAAGACACGATGTCTCCAGCGTCAAGCTTCTTGTCTTTGACGAAACGGCTCCAACCTTTTGTCATGACATAACTTTGGCTACTGTTCCAGTAAGAGTAACGGAACCTCCATGAGTTTCCTGTTCGATCTTCGAAGTCTAGAAGCAACCCTTTGTTGTTTGTTGAGGAATTGTCTAAAGGGAAGTATCTCTCTGCGTGTTGCTTTGGGATCACGAGCCGGTTTAGTTTCCCTACGTCGCTTGGTGTTACTACTTTGTCAAACATGTGCTCTCTCTCCATTGAAGAAGAAGCTTCTTCCACTGGCTTCTTGTTTTCTTGATTCATCTTCTAGTTTTTGTGGGGGACCAAACTCAGATCTCTAAAGATTTTCTTGATTCATCTTCTTGTTTTGGAAAGAGAGAGATGAAACCCTAGTTTTGGAATTGAGAAAAGGAGGAGAATTGGTGGAGAGAACAAGAGTATGGTGGTGGATGAGATTGACCTAATTATACAAAAGTAGAAAGTGGTTTTGTTTTTGTGCCTAACTTCACTGATTAGCACCTTTCTATTTCTCTAATGAATCTTTCTCTCTCTACTGTTTATGGAGCAAGAAGCATAGACAGTAGATCTCCAAGGAAGAAAAGCAAATTATAATTAGTAACAATCTCTCAAGAACTATAAAGAAGAGAGAAAGAGAGAGGAAGAGCTCATGTAATATAAGATTGATAGAGATATGGGCTAAGAAGAGAGAGAGAAAGAGGGGACCCATGAACAATCTGGTTCTTGTTCATGTGAGCTTCTTGTCCTTTTTTTTCTTACTATCCTAGTTTCATTTTTCCTCTATACATTATTCGTTATTACATTTATTTGTTTGGCCTTTTCTCTTTCCATAATATGTTTTGATTAACAAATAAAACCTTACGTATATACCATTATCTTTTTTTTTTTTGTAACACGAGATAAAATTAAAATAAAATGGCCTCAGGCCCATGTTCAGCCTGCTACAGGCCCAATACAGAAGAAGCTAGCGAGTGTTTTGCCAACGAGTCGGCTTCACAATTAGATAGACGAGAGAAATGAGAGAAAGAGATAACGATGAAAGCAGAGGCGATTTGCTGGATATCCCTGACGATACCATAGATCTCCTTGACGTGCACATCGTTGTTGATAGCTCTGATGAGCGTTGAGTTGTCAGAGAACATCTTAAGATTCGAGACCTCGAGGTTCACTGCGGATAGGAGTCCCGAACGGAGAGCCAGAGCTTCTGCGATTAGGGGAGAGCCGATTTGGTTAAGGGTTGTTGTTCCTTGATCGAGTTTTGTTCCCAACGGGTCTGTGATGATCCATGCGATTCCTGCTCGGTGTGAGGATTTGTCGTAAGCTGCATCTGATCTACATGAAATCACCCTCGAGCCACTGGTCTGATTCGTCCTGCCTCGTTGTAATGAAGGTAAGGAGTTATCTGAATCCTTCTTGGACTGGTTCTGAGCTTGTGTCCACTCGTATCCTAGCCGTAAAGCTTTTGTCGCCACTTCTTCAGGGGAGAGAGTCCGATTTTCAAACAAGAGGATGTTCCGGGCGGACCAGAGGGCCCAACAGACCCAAGGGAGAATGCTTCCTGAGATTCCAGTTGGTGGGAGGCATATTGTGTTCCTAAATGCCATTACCACCTCCTTGATCGTAAGATCCGTAGCTAGGTGAACTACCGTTTTCAGGGGAATCAGCTTCCAAACTTTTATTGCGAAGGGGCATGAGATGAAGGTATGTGTTGCCGATTCGAGTCCTTGACATCTAATACACGCTGCTCCTGATTGTAATCCTCTGATCTGTAGAGATTTTCCCAGTGGGAGTGCCTTTTGAATACAGGACCATAAGAACAATTTCATTTTTGGAGAGCACCTCGATGACCAGATATCCTTTATCCAATCAAAGTCTTCCGGACTTATGGTGTTGAGCTTGTGTCCCTTCGTTGAAGCTGCATAGTAACCCGATCTCGTGGTATAAATCCCAGATTGAAGGGGATACCAGACATAAATGTTTAGTGTACTACTATTGCTGGGATGCAGCATCTGGATCTCCTGTGCTACTTGTGGTAAGAGCAACTCTAGTCTTTCTTTGTTCCATTTCATGTCCGACGTTAGGAGATCTGAGACGGTTAGGTCAATGGCATGTTCAGGAATGGGTCCGAAGGGTCGTACGTCCTTTTCTAGGGATATCCACGGGTCCTTCCACACCTTGGTAGTCAGACCATTTCCTATAGCCTTCCCCACGTTTCCTAGTAGTAGGTCCCTCCCATGGAGTAGACTTCTCCATCCATGTGAGCAGAGTGTAGGTAGTTGTACTTCTAGGAACGATGTGTTGTGGCAGTACTTACCTAGGAGAACCCTTGCTAGTAAACACTCCGGTTTTGTGAGAATACGCCATGCCTGTTTAGCAAGTAAAGCTTGATTAAATAGCTGAATATCTCTGATTCCTAGACCTCCTCCCGCTTTAGGTTTAGTGATTTTATCCCAAGCCACCCAGCAGATTTTTCTTTTTCCATCCGTTGAGTCCCACCAAAACCTGGTAAGCACTGACTGAATTCGTTTGCAGAGACTGACAGGTAGTTCGAAGACCGACATTGAGTAAGATGGGATTGCCGTTAGTACCGCTTTCAGCATAGTCAATTTTCCAGCTTTGGACAAATGTTTAGTGGACCAACTCGAGGCTCTTTGTCTGATTCGATCTACAATAGTGGTGAATAGGTCTTTCTTCCTTCTGCCAAAGTGTTCAGGTAGGCCCAAGTATTTACCCGTACCCCCTTCTTTGGCTATACCAAGCATTTCCTTCATTACAGCTTTCGTTGTGGCTGGAGTTTTAACTGAGAATGAGATGGAGGACTTGTCGCTATTAATTTTCTGGCCGGAAGCTCTCTCATAGTCCCAGAGGATACTTTTCAGTTTGTCGCAGCTTGATGTCGTAGCTTGGCAGAAGAACATGGTGTCATCTGCAAAGAGCAGGTGGTTGATCCGTGGGCTACCTCTCGCAACTCTGATACCCTGTAAGCTTCCTTCTCGCTCTGCATTCTTACAAAGTCCTGATAGGACCTGTCCACAGAGGATGAATAAGTATGGAGAAAGAGGGTCTCCCTGTCTAATCCCTCTGCTTGGGGTTACTGAGCCCTGTACTGAGTCATTTATTAGGTAGGAGTAGGATACTGTAGTGACACACTGCATGATGAGTTGCATCCACTTTTGATGGAACCCCAATCTCCTTAGCACTTGGGAAATAAACTCCCATTCAACCCTATCATAGGCCTTAGACATATCTGTCTTAACTGCCATTGAACACCGTGTTTGAGCTTGTGAAGTTTTCAGGAACTGAAGAACTTCATGAGTAATTAGCACATTGTCTGAGATAGCTCTACCAGGAATGAATGCTGATTGGTTTTCTGATATGATCAAATGTAGGACTGGTTTTAGCCGAAGAGATAGGATTTTTGAGATGATCTTGAAGAAGACATTGCACAAAGCTATCGGTCGGTAGTCAGCAACTTTCTTTGCTCCTTTACTCTTGGGAATCAATCTTACATGTGTTACATTCTGTGAGGGTCTGAGAATTCCCGTGGTGAAGAAGCGTTGAATCTCTTTTATTACTGCGGGTCCCACCACTTCCCAGTTAGCTTGGAAGAAGCTAGCGGAGAAGCCATCAGGCCCTGGTGCTTTATCCGGGTGAATTGCGAAGATCGCTTCTTTAATCTCAGAGGAGGTAGGATCCTTTATCAGGTCATCATTTATCTGTTGTGGGACACATGGTTGGAGTGCCTCTTCCACTGTATGCTGGTCTTTGGCATGGGAGGAGGTGAAAATCTTATTGAAATATCTGCATATCTCCTTAGCGATTTGTTCTTCCTCAAAACACGGTACTTCTTCATCCTCAATTACAGTTAATCTATTTTTCGATTTTCTTGCTTTAGTTGTGGCATGGAAGTAACTTGTGTTCGCATCTCCCAATGTTAACCAGAGCTGTCTGCTCCGTTGTCTCCAGTACTCCTCCTCTCTTTTATAGGCTAATAGTATGTCCCTATTTAGTTTATAAATCAGGTCCTCATTCGGTGTGGACTTAGACATTGCCTCATCTAGTTGTAGACGGAGCGCCTCTAGTTCCCTCCTACTATTTTCCTGGACAGTTTTGCTCCACTTACAGATAGCGCGCCTACAGAGTGCAAGCCTACTTTCGACGTTAAGATGTGGTGCTTCCTCCCAGGTTTTGTGAATGAGTTGTTGAACTTCGGGGTTATTCTTGAGCCTTCTGTCAAACCTAAAGATCTTCAAACTTTTTTCCTTGTAGTGTCCAGGAAAGTCAGAAGTGGTCGATGATCAGAACCTTCGAACTTCATATATTGACTTCGGCAAGATGGGAATATGTTCATCCATTCGCTGTTGCTTATTGCTCTGTCCAGGCGACATTGTACCAGATGTGAGTTTCTCTTCCCTCTCCATGACAAGAAGTTTCCATAATGCTTTATGTCAAACATGTCATTCATTGATAGAAAACTTCTAAAGGCACAAAACGTGCCTTCTGCTCTTTCAGGGCCTCCTCGTTTCTCGCTATTATCCGTAATCTCATTGAAATCACCAGTGAGAAACCAAGGGTTACCGGGTAGAGGTTGGAGGGTGGTTAGATCATTCCATACTGCATTTCTCCTGGTGTGGTCTGGTTCCCCATACACAAAGGTGACTTGGTAAGTGATCCCTTTATCCGCGATTATCGTATCAATGAAACTTTTATTGCTTGTTCTAACTGTGAGCTGGATATCTGATTTCCAGATGAGGAAGAGTCCTCCGCCACCTGGGCTATTGGGGGGAACTTCATGATAGTTATCCAGAGGGAGCCATTGTAGTGTCTTTTTTACGGCCTCCAGTGTATTCTTGGTTTCCATGAGGAAGAAGATGTCTGGGGAGTTCCTTCTGTGAATCTCCCGCAGTCGTTGTACTGTTGTGGGGTTCCCCAACCCACAACAGTTCCAGCTTAGTATGACTAAGGAGCCTGGTGAGGAGAAACCCGAAAATCCGGTTTTCTCTTAGACACTGCAGGGATCAGTTGGATAGGTGGGTTACCTCGATTGTGAGATGTTCCTACATTCATTGTGTATTGTTTAGTTATCTTCTGCCCTCTTGCGAGATCATCGTCCGGGTTTCTTCCCCGCCCACTTGGTGAGATTTGGAGTTGTGATAATTTCCTTTTCTTAGTACTTGGACCTCTAAGGATGTTAGGGCTACGTATATACCAATATCAAAATGTAAAAGTAAACTATATTATTATTATTATTATTATCCCAAGTGGTCAATTATCATAATCAACGAAAATTCATGTAGTAAATCATTCCGGATGAATTCATAAATATTTGAAAGAGAAAACGGTCTAAGATGATAATGATTCATAAGAAGAACTAAGAAAATGTGAAATATATCGATACTATATGATCAAATCTGAATATAACGAGTCTATACTAGTTTTACTAACCACAAAATAGCTGAATCTGACGAGTAATATTTTAGTTTTTCGTTAAGAAGTTCGTGTTTGTTTTTTATAAAAATATAAACTTGAAAATGTAAATTTATTAATTTTAAATATCATAATTTAAGCAGTAATCTAAAATACCAACAATTCAAATCTTTGAAAGCTCTTCCTTCATTTTGGGCCAACTCAAGTGTAGAAGCTCCTCTTTATTTTTTTTTGTTGTGTTTTTTAAACGTATGAATTATAGTAGTAATTTGGAAATAAAGATATTGTAGTCTTTTCTTTAAATTTATTCTATATCTATTTTATATTTTGATATAGTGTCACGATTCCGAAATAGGATCCAATAATTTAAAAATAAATAAATGGTTGGGATATGAGGAGAAATAGATGATAAATGTGGGCTTTAGGAATATAGTTTTGTTTTATGTTGAAGAAAAAAACAACTAAAAGATTAGTAAAGAGAAGACTATTGGATTTTTACGAACAGAAAATAATAAATGCTAATTATTGAGCTCTGTGGGAAGGCATTTTGGGATGGGTTATCTGCTTTTACAAGGACAAGACGACATGTTGTTTTATATTTTTGGTCTTTGCTGTTGACTTTTTTATTTCTTTGGCCCTGAACCTAAACTTATTACAGAAAAAAATGAAAACCTAATTAATTCAAAAAAGAAAAAGTGAACAATACTTAAAAAAGCCAACGCATTTATACAAAATTATATATGTATATAAGTTGACAACAACAAAAATAAGTATGTATTAGAAATATGTAAGTGACTTTTTGTTCTATTAATCACTCGCTGTTACGTCATTTTTATTACCATAGCATATCTATATCCTATGTGTATTTCAAGTTTGAACCTAACAAGACTACTTGAAGAAAAAAGTTAGAACATGATGACTTAAACTCATACCCATCTCTTTTGTAAACCATGATTATAAAACTAAACGAAAGTGATCTATCGCCGTCTGTATGACTCGTTTTATCGTATTCAGCCATGCTTAAAATATAGTTCTACTTCTTTCATTTAATGGAATGTACAGTTTAGTTCATGGAACCGAAAACTCAAGAATGTTTTTGCAACGAGTGAACAAAAAAAAAAATCATTTAAACTGTTTTAATTTGTGATACGACGCTCAAATCTCAAAGAAGCTCAAAGAAAGGGTTTTCACGTTAACAGAATCATGCTTTAATCTTAATATATCAGATCACGTGAAAACATAGATAAAACTATACTAGTGAATTTCTCGTGGACCGACCAAAGTATCTAGACTTAGAGTGATGAAGATTTAAATATATTTTTTGCTAAAAAGATTATAATTTTTTTAAGAAATCAAAAATGAAAACCGACACCAACGTAAACACTACTACATAATTAATACACATGTTGTTCTTAAATAAGACACGTGGCACTCACATGATCCATCCCGATAAAATTAAAAGATTGTTTTAAAGTTTTCACGTACATTCATGTTAAATCTTATCGTTATTTACGTACGTGGTGAGTGGTCCTGAAAGAGACGAAGCAACCATTCATGTCTCTCTGGCTAATTTCGGCTTAATTAGGGGAGAATAATCAATTACGTAAATCTTAATTAGGCTTGCTTTAAACAAAGGTTAAAGTTCATGTTTTATTTTGAATTTTTTTAAAAATATTAAAGAGTAGGTGAAATAACATTGATCAATGTGGTCCAAACTCTCATCTCACATTACAGAATTGAGTGGTCACAAAACTTCAGGCGATAAACTGTTATTTTTTAGGTTTGATGGTTACTCCCCAGAGATTAAATAAATATTCGACAGCTATATATAGATTAATTTAATATATTTTAGTATAAGATATTTACTCACCCACTTTTCTTTTCTTTTCTTATTTTCATCATAACACATCCAAAAATGAATTCAGAATATTAAAACTAATCGGTCCAAATATTACTCTATCCGGCTCACCAGTGGGATTTCTTTAATAGGATTATCTCCAAAGTAATAATGACGACTAAAAACAAATTGTTTCTGAAATCTGAAAATGGTGAAAAGTTATTAAATGTTTAATTTATAGAAAAGTTGGAAATTAAGAAGGAGACGTCGTAGCGTCGCCCTTTTCAAAGCATATACCTTTGTAGCCACGGGACCGATCTATAGAACTCTGCTCATATCCTATAAACCTTTCTATACATTCTAGATTTAAAATTTGAATTTAACCTTCAAATGCGAAAACTTTGCCGTATATATACTAAGATGTGGGGGATATTAATTAAAGGAGAAGACGCTACCATATATCATATGTATAAGCATTGTTATCATAATTATTCATAAGTAGACTGTAATGCAAACAATTAAGAATTTGACCGAGAAAAGATATTCCAGTTAGTTTTACTCATGATAAAAATAATAGACGATATATATATAAATAAACTCATACAACTTTGTTATTATGCTTATTGATCGGTTATACACTAGCTACTTGATTTTGAATATGATTGTATAGGTTATATATGGAGAACACTCTATTAAAAAAATTATACATATTGTCAAAAGTTTGTAAGTTTGGTGGTGTAACAAAAAGAGTGATGTAAATTAAGGGTAGGGCATAACTAGAGAGGGAAGTACAATGCTAAATTGTTTACAACGACCAATGTGATATTTGACCCGGAAAATGTATAACGTACAGAGACATGAAACCATGCGGTTAAATAAAAAAAATGCAGAGTAATATGGTGGGGGCTGGCTATGAAAACATGTGTGGACATATGTGAATGAGTGTTAAAAGAAGAGATTATAGGTTAAGGACCACTGCTTACAAGTCTTTAATAAGTTGAGATTATACGTTAAGTAGATTAACATATACTTACCTCTTTTTAATGCCAACTTGCTTCTTTACTCATTAGCTCTCCTTTCCACTAGAATATGTATTTTTTTTTTGTTGAGAAGTTGATATTGACCACGGTTTATATTCTCTTAAATATCAAGGAATTAACAAAAAGACCTAACTGATGCCTGATGAACTTCATGCTAAGAAAGTAAGAAGATGCAATGATCTTCACAGACTGGTTTGCTATTTTCTCTATAATGTTGATGATTGCATTACATTTGTTAACGATGTTGCATGAAAACAAAATTGATAGACGCGATATTCCTACGTGTTAATCAAATCTAGTATGATATGTTACATACCGCGAGCGACCATATTATGTGAGAGGAAAAGGAAAGCAACATAACAAAAGAGAGGAAAAAGATATATTATATGATTTGTATGTAGTTGATATGATAAGTCGCAATCAAAGATGGTAGTGGTGAAATAAAAAGCGGACCATTCTATTTAATAACAATAATAACAAAATTGAAAGATGGATGGTGCGATAATGGCGACAACATGTTCCAACTGTCATTTGCCCCCAGGGTCTAGGACTCTCTCTCTCCCTATCCCTAGCCAACGCTTTCATCTTTATAATTTAGTTACATTTTAAACTCATTTTTAAGAACTTTACTTATAAGTTATAGCATGGGTCATGAATAAATTATCATATCCTCTTACCTTTGGTATCTCATTCGGACTTGCTTTTATTCTTATAAAACAAGCTTTATACGTTTCATACTTTCATGCATTCATATTGTCCACAATATTCTCGGATGGCTTTGTGTAATAATTATTTTCTCTGACATTTCATCTCAGTGATGATATCCATCAAGAATATTGCATATAACCTAGTTAACAAATTATAGTAAAAGACAAAAGTTTCAACTGATAATTATTGAATGTGAAGTTACAAAACATGTCTTCTTTATGTAATAACAAAACCTTTAAACTCAAAACAGATATTTAGCTCAAGAATAATAATTTGTTTAACTATAAATAAGTACAATACTATATATAACCGGATGGAACATCAAGAGCTTCCACATATACAGTTATGTTAACATGTAAACCGATGATTATAATATTGGCATGACTTCGTCTCTTGATAGCCTCGACCTCTAGGGTTCGCACACACACATACACAATGATCATACATGCTTAAATTTATTTTAAAAGCACTTTCAGTAGTGTAGGTATTATTGATTGACATCAGAAAGCAAAAAAAAATTAAAAATTGTATATACAGACGGTGGGTTTAATAAATGTAGATGCAAAAGTATATATATAGGTGGGGTAGGTTTTGTATGTGGAGAGGGGGGATACAGAGGAATCAAACCAAAGTTTGCTGAAAGGAAATATTCAATTGTATGCAGAATTGGATATGTCTTAAATCTTATTCATTTCCATGATATTTTTTCTTGTTATTATATGCAGTATACCACAATATTCTTTAGCATTATAACACGTGTAAGAACCTTCACATTTACTGTTATTTGTTGTCATTACAATTGTGAATTTGGCAATACATATGCATACGCTCCTTCAATATATGTATGCCCTCTGCAATGGCTGCATAAGTCAGATGCTCATGTTCCCATCGACTGTTTAAACAACTAACCTCATGTGCATTTTACATGCACATGTCATAACATAAGACATGCATGTAATGATGGTATTGGATCCAGAAAAATTAGCAAATTATTTTTCATCATAGGATATATATATATGAAAATGCAATGTCTACGTGCTGGTGGCTGAAATAATTGAGTACTTAAATCTAGAAAGAAATTTATAAGTACGTTCCCTTCCACAACAACTTCATTTGATTAACAAATCTGATAACTAAACGTATAAAAATCAAGTAAATTTTGATAGAAATGCGAGATATATACATTAATCTCCTCTTCACTTAATGCACGACTTGTCATGTTTTGAAATATTATGTAAAGGTTTCGATATATGGAAGATTCAGTTACACATGAAAGATGTGATGAATAGGAAGGTGAGAGGGTGGTCCAAACCAAATAAAAGACGATAGGTAAAGATCAAAGAGGCTCCATTGTCCCTTCACAAGTCTCATCTTTGTTTATTAGGTTTAGTCGCTTTCCCTTTTTCCAACAACAAACACCCACATTTTGTTAATGTTATTTTTATACCATATACATTCATTTAAATATTGTTTATTTTAAGCGTCATTAGTTCATTACATTCCTTTGTCATTTTCATCTTCAGTTTATAAGAAAAAAAAAGAAGAGAAAGGATTCATAGCAAGAACAAAAAATGGACTAGGCAAATAGAAAAGCCCAAATGATATGGACCGACTTATAGCCCATTACTGGGCCTACATCGGATTAATGGGCTTTATTTGTGGCTGGGTTACGTGGTACTTTTCACATTAGTACCTTTTTTTATCTCATGGTAATTAAAGCTGGTCAATGATGATGTGGCTTCAAACTGATTGATTCAAGTTAGGTTTTGTCGGATTTATCAATGTACTTAGAGATATTATAGACTAGTCATCATTCATTAGCGATAAACATTCATTTAAAATTTTAAATATTTATATCTTATAATGATGATCTTTCTATAATTCTATCCGTCATTCAAATCATTAAAATATTGTTACTGGTTATAATCCATCGACATCAAACGTTTCATTTGGACACTAAAACAACGTGACAAATATTTATTTGCACTAATGGACACTAGATTATATAAAAAAAGCTGTCGACTAATATGATTTCGAAGGCTTCTATGGTGTGACTTATTGTAACAAAGATGTTGATTGTATCGTTGGATTTTTTCTTTGCATGGCCTGCTTGCTTAGCAAACCTAAGCCTAAATTAATGTAACTATCATTTCAATTAGCAATATAGTTTGTAGTAGTAACCAGTTTTTTTATTATACATTATGCTTTTCTACATATTATTGATTTTAAATATGAACCAAACAAAGAATTGACTGCAATACGGTTTTGTTTCTTATTAGAAATAGAACAAACTTCAGTTTAGGGAATATTGAATTAATGTTTCATCAATGAAGTGGATCTACCGTGTTATATGCACTAATGCACACTAGATTAAACCATTGTTTTCCGGTTAATATTAAATTTCGAAGTGATAATTAACAGTTTTGTTTTGTCTCATAAACTAATCATCTCACTGTTACTTGACTCATTCATCAACGATTAAATTATCAATTAGACCCATAATCCCTATAAAAAGATAATCATATAAATATATAGAAAATCATATATTATTGAAAATAACTCAAAGATTATTGCTAAAAAATTATTAAAATTAATTATATATTTTATTTTTATTAAATAAAGAGGGTAATATTCAGAGATATTTCCTAGGTCCTTTCCTCGTGGAACTTGGATCCAAGACGTCAATTTTTCCTCAAGGTTTGTTGTCGAGTACAAGTAATAAACTCTTTGTTCATAAACTTAAACCAAATCTCAATCTCCCACACACAAAATCAAAAACAAAAAAAGTTAAAAAAAAAAAACAAAACAAAACACAACAAAGAAAAGATATAAAGTTGATAGCTTTACTGTATATTATATCAAACAGTTCGTTGTTCTTAAAAAAAAAAAGTTTAGATTTTTCCTCTGTTTTTCGTCTCCTCTCTGTTTTGTAGTAGTGGTAGTATCAATGGAGGTTGAATCAACTAAAGATCCGAAATTTTAAAACGGGTCAAAACCCGGATGGACGCGGCACGACTTGTGGGTGACTACGAACTTGGCCCGAGACTCGGGTCCGGTTCCTTCGCTGTGGTGTGGCTAGCCAAGCATCGATCCTCTGGTTTAGAAGTCGCCATCAAGGAGATTGATAAGAAGAAGCTTAGCCCTAAGGTCAGAGACAATCTCGTCAAGGAGATTTCGATTCTCAGGACGATTGATCATCCCAACATCATCAGATTCTATGACGCGTTTGAGGTTTTTACTCTATTGTTTCTTTGTATGATATAAAGTTTGAATCTTTGGAACTGAGATTGAGAATTTTATGTGAATTTTGTAGACTGGTGATAGGATCTTTCTTGTGTTAGAGTATTGTAGTGGAGGTGATCTTGCTGAGTACATTAATCTCCATGGCAAAGTCTCAGAACCTGTTGCTAAGCATTTTATGAGGCAATTGGGTAAGATCTGTTCTGTTCTGTTTTCATGTCTGAATCTCTCTGTTTTATGTTCTTGTGTTTGTGTTTTGTAGTTTATAAAGTTAGAATCTTTTTTGATGTATGAATCTTTCTGTTTTAAGTTCTTGTGTTTGTGTTATGTAGTTTTTTTCTTGTTAAATTTAGATTTTTCTTTTTTGATGTTTGAATCTCTCTGTTTTCAGTTCTTGTGTTTGTGTTTTGTAGTTTTTTCAAATTTAGAATCTTTTCTGATGTTTGAATCTCTCTGTTTTTATGTTCTTGTGTTGTGTTTTGTGGTTTTTTATAAATTTATAATCTTTTTTGATGTTTGAATGTCTCTGTGTTTATGTTCTTGTGTTTGTGTGTGTGTTTGTAGCTTTAGGTTTGCAAGTACTTCAAGAGAAGCATTGTATTCATAGAGATTTAAAGCCTCAGGTGAGTAGAAGGAAACCTTCTTATGTTTTAGTTTGATATGGATATGATGAAAAGTCTTTAGTCATGGTTCTGTTTTTTTTTTTCAGAATTTACTTTTGTCGTCCAAGGAAGTAACTCCATTGCTAAAGATAGGAGATTTTGGGTTTGCAAGGTATTATTTATGACCAAAAAAAGATGTTTTCCTTTTATGGAAAGGTATTAGTTTTGGTATTTAATGTTGAGATTTGTTGGTAGGTCTTTAACACCAGAGAGCATGGCTGAAACATTTTGTGGTTCTCCATTGTATATGGCTCCAGAGATTATCCGGAACCAAAAGTATGATGCCAAGGTGAAGAAACTTCATTGACTTGAGGAATGATTTAATCTCTTTCTTATAGTCTACTCATTGATTGATTGTGTAATGGATGTTTCAGGCTGACTTATGGAGTGCTGGTGCGATTTTGTTTCAACTTGTTACTGGGAAGCCACCTTTTGAGGGGACTAATCACATCCAGGTTCATTTGGCTTTGAAGCAATGAACTGCCTCTTGAACTTTCCTAGTGAACTAATGGCCTTGTTGGGTTTTGATCTCTACAGCTTTTTCAAAATATTGTGAGGGACACTGAGCTTAAGTTTCCTGAAGATGCTTTGAATGAGATTCATCAAGATTGTGTTGATCTTTGCAGAAGTCTTCTACGCCGAGATCCAAGTACTTGTTATATGATTCTTCTGTTTGTCTACTTGTCTTTATGATTATTCACATCATATTTTTTCTATTTGACTGCAGTTGAACGCTTGACGTTCCGAGAGTTCTTCAGCCACAGGTTCCTTCAAGAGCCAAGGTAATAAAACTTGATTATCCATTGAGTTCTTTAATCACTAGCAACCTTCATCATCTTTCATACCAAATGTTTTCAGACAAATGCCTGGTGTTGCACATTCTGATCCAAACAGATCCAAATCAAGTGCAGAGGATGTCTACAAACATGGGGGTTCCTCTAGTGCATCAACTTCTAACATTTTGATGCAACATGTCTCTTGTGATAACACAAGGAAAGATAATGAGGGACAATGCTCATCAAACCAACTTGGAGGTTTGTTGTGTCTCATCTCTATTGTTTTTTATAAACTCAAATCACTCAGAATCGCTTTATGTTGTCATTTGTGTAGTACTTGACTCGCTTGAGCTCATAGAGAGGGAGTACGTACTTGTAGAACGTCCTTCAGAAGGTTCATCTGATTGTTTCGTCACATCACTGCAAGATTCAGGGACTGGTAGCTTCTTACCAAAGAAAGACAAAGGTTCAGTTGAAGCACAGAGACCATTGTCTGATGTGTCAGGACCACGACCAGCAAGTGGATCTTTCCTGTTAACAGAAGTTCAACGGTTAACTATAGTTCATCCTCCAACGAAGCTCCAACTCTTGCATCAGTATGCAGAAGCACTTACAGAAGTAGCTCGTGAGATGGTAACTACAACTCTTAATATCTATTGTCTCTCAAGTGATAACATTAGAGAGCTTCTAATACTTTTGCATACAGGACAATGCAGGACAGGTGAAGGAATCTTTTGCTGTTACCCTCGTCGTTTTAGCTGCATGGAGGAAAGCTTTAGAGATATGTGATTCTTGGATAGTGTCCGCTGGAGAAGATAGAGTGAACACAGCTCCAGGGACTTCAAATCCAGATATAAATTCACCAGCTGTAGCTAAAACTTGGGTGACACAAGAGTTTGTTACTGCTTTTAACCAGGCAGAAACTTCATCAACTCAACTAAACCAAACAAGCGGTTAGTACTTAAACAATGAGACCAAAGTATCTTCTTTGCACATTCACTGAATGCATCTTATTGCAGCTGCTACTAATATGCCTGACGCAATGGAAACAATATACGAAAAGGCACTAGCATACGGCAAGAGTGGTGGGGTAAGTAACAAAGTTTCTATCACAAAAAGTCTTGAGACTTTTGTCATAACCTTTCCACCTTTGTCCTAAAAGTCTGATTCTTTTTTGTGGGTTTGATTCATTGTTCCTCAGGCTGAAGAATATTTGAATAACAAGGAAAGTGCAGGAAGATTATACAAGAAAGCAATTCTTCTACTCTCCTTTATAATAGAGGAAGCAGTGACTCTTCCACTAAACCCTCGTTTCAACTTAACCCCTGATGACAAGAAGAGGATTCTCTACTACATCTCTAACTTGCAGCATCGTCGGTCTCATCTTTAGCTGAAAAAATCGACTGCTACATTGTACAGAAAGAAAACTTTCTAAGCTTGGCTCTGCCTTGAAGTCAAGTTTGTTATAACATTTGGTGTTTTCTTATCTCTTGAAATTTCAAAACTGTTGCTCTATTCCATTATGTTGTGACCATAAGTATTTGCCTCCACCCATTGTACAGTATTATAACATCAAAAGCTTTCAAAAATATGCTATAGCTTGTTGGTGCCAAGAGTGTCATTATGTTTCTACTCTCTGTTTTTGAACTATTGGGCTTAATAGACAAGCCCATGAGTGTCATTATTTTTCTAGATTCAGTTTTTTAACTATTGGGTTTAATAAATAAGCCCATAAAACTATATGGTAGAATACAAACAATTGTTTTCTTTGTTAAACATCATATTCATCAGATTCTGCTTAGAACAACAATCAACTTTCTCTTGAAGTCACACCATATGACCATACCATTACAAACAAAACAATTTATTATTTGTCAATAACCAGAAAGTCAACCCATTAAATAGAGATAAAAGTCAAACCATGATTGATGAATAAATATCTCATAAATACACATGAGGTCAAACATTAATTAGATGGGACCAAAAACCCACAAAACACCCAAAGCCTAACAAAACATGATTGAATAGACCAATCATAATACGAACAAAACAGAGTTTATTTTATTTTCTTATTACACAAACATAATTTATTTAATTTTCGGGTTTTACATGTTAAATCAAATATCAAAAATCTGATATGCCACCTTCGTTATCTCCTCGGCCGATTCTAGTTTACAGTCATCCTCCATCTGTTACAGTAACATATCGTTAAAGATTGCATTAAAAAAAGTTTATAAAGAAAATGTAAAAAGTGAGTTACCTTGAGGTTGAAGCAATAAGAGACTGATGAATGAGACATTGTTGAGATATTGAGATGAAGAACAGTGAGTCTAAGCTTTTCAAGTGAAACGATTCCTTTAAGAACCTGTCCTTGTTTCTTCCGACACTCAACTTTAAGGTTCACATGGTTCTGTATCAACGTAGCTTCGATTCTTGGGACGCAAGTTTCATCTTCATGAACTCTGTTTTCAACTCCACTACTCTTTTGCAGCTCAAGTGATTGTATGATTTGCTCGAGGAACTTCGCGTAGTTTATAGCTCCTCCTACTATAGATGCTTGGTCTCCCTGCAAGAGACAACACAAAACTAAGTTAAAGTGATTTTTAGGGTTAAAGATTTGTGTGGAGATTACTCGTTGGATGTAAGAAGGTGGAAGAAGGGCACGTAAGGAGTTGATATGTTCGTTCATTTGTCTCCGTCTATTACGTTCAACAGCAATGTGGTTGATTCTTTGATTCTCTATCTCTTCAATGTCTTTACTTGGTTTAGTTCTCCTCCTCTTCCTCTTCCCTCTAGTCACTTCAGGAGGGTCGGTGGTTTTGCGCTTGCGTCTTGAGGAAGAAGGGAGTGTCATGTCTTGTCGGCTCAAAGGGAGTTCTTGGCTTGACAAAGCTTGTTTGGTTCCTTCCATAGACAATGCTGAAACTGGGTTGTGATAGGAGTTGTGTGAAAGATAGCTTTCAAGTTCCCAATGGTTATGGAGGTTCTGAAGAGACAATAGTTCTTTGAATGATGTGAACGGTGAAGGGTCTTCTTCACTTTGCAACATTTGTACAAATGGAACTGTATCTTGCTCTTCTTCTTCTTTGAAGGCAAAGCTTTGAGCTTCTAGGCTTCTTCTCCCTTCTGCTTTTGGATCCAGAGACTACAAGAAAGAGAGAGGATTTAAGATTACTTGGTGAGAAGAATGATTCTGCTTTGTGTTTGTTCTGAGACTTGGTGAGTTTTAGTGTAGAGATAAACAAAAGTAGAAGGGAAAATGGAATGTTTTCAAAGTAGATGGGAAACAAAAATTGATTGCAAGAATCTGTTATTGTTTTCTGTAAAACAAACAAAGAAAAGCATTGAATGCAAAAGCATCTGGACTCATTAGGGAAAAAAAGAGTAAATACAAGTCTGTTTCTCTAAGCATAGAGCAAAAAAATGATTCAATGAGAAGAGAGAAAGAAAGTGAAAGCTTCCTAAATGAAGCAAAATATACATACAGAGGGGTTGATGTGTCCTTGAAACCTCTCCATTTGAGAGCTTTTTGTTTGTTATGTAATGATATTTTGTGTAACAATAAATGCTAAGAATCAGAATAGGAAACTCATGTACTCTCTTCTGATTCTGAGTCTTTCTGGACTTGTAACTGTTAGCTTTATATAGAGAGCAATGACTCTTTAGTAGCTATTGAGTAGAGAGGAAAACAGAGAAGCTGTAATAAAAACCAGAGAGGTAAGAAAATATAGATTTTTAAAGTACTGTAAGAAGAGCTGGTGAAGCTGAGCAGAGCAGAGGAGAGATTATTGGTGGAGGCAGTTTTGTCTTGAAGTGGAGACAGAGACTTTGTGGGGACATTCTAATTTACACAGAAGAAGAAGGTAAATAGAGACAAGTCATGGGTAAGAGTGCTTTGTATTGGGTTTGTGTCATCTTTCTCATGATGTCTCAATCATCCTTTCTTCACCATACATCATTACATTACACACCACACCATTCCTTTTCTTCAAAGCTCAAAAAGCTAAACTTTTATACAGAACTATGCTGCCCCCCCCCCCATCATGTTCTAATGTACTTAAGTGTGGCTTTTGTATAATATCTTTATAACCACTAAAAAGATTTGACTCTATAGATAATATAACACTAAGGAATCTTATCTATTATTGATGCCTTGGGTTATACGGCAGTGAACAGTGTTGTACTATAAAATGTCCCACTTTTGTCTACAATCTCAATCCTATTGGTAAACTCATAACCAGTCTCACAACATCCTTAACAAAGAGTCAGCCTTTGCAGTGTTAATGAAGACCTTAGAAACCTTATCAACTAAATTAAAAACTCCAAAGAAAGTTTGAATTGTTTTTAAAAATTATTTGTGTACTGTGATATGGTTGCTACTGTCACACACGAGCTATGTTTACTTGCTCTCAGGACAAACATGCCCCACTTTTTTGGTTGTTATCAGAGATAAAACCCTAGAGATTCAGATTCTTCTATAGTAACATTAACACAAAAGACCTAATCTCAGATAAAGCTATGTCCTCTCAGATACCCTTTTTAAGATAAAACAAGAGAAAAAACCTCTTCATAAACAAAAACAATGACATAGCAAACAACAATGTAAAGCAAAAGAACACGAGAAAGCAAACAAATCAAGATTGAGTTTGATCATGAAAATGACAGCAAAACCAGATTATATCAACCGTCTCTGGCTTGCTTTGTTGTTCTAACGCTCGATTTGTATGGTAACGTGACTGATACGGTACTCTCTCCAGATGTAATCAATCACTTTGTTAAGCACCATGGCATCATCAGATTCTTGTTTGATCTTGACATGACAAGAAAACAGAACTTTTCCAAGTGTTATTGCCCAAATGTGAAGCTCATGAACAGACACCACTTCTTCAATCTCCAACAATCCCTTTTCTAGCTCCCTTGCATCGATCTCTCTTGGTGTACTATCCATTAGAACTTCGAGTATGTTTCTAACCATCTTAATGGTTGTCCCTACCTGGGCATTTTAACCTGGACCCGAAGACCCGACCCGGACCCGGTCCGAAAATACCCGACCCGAACCCGAACCGAAAGTTTACAAGTACCTTTTGGGTCTAAATTTCTTTTACCCGAACAGACCCGGACCCGAAGAGAACCGACCCGAATAGACCCGGACCCGAAAAGAACCGATCCAAATAGACCCGACCCGCAAGAACCGATTTGTACCCGACTTAAAAACATGTATATTAAAACTATGATTTTTTGTGTTATGTTTTATATATATATATATATTATATTTTATTTAGTTGAAATTTTTTTTGTTAACAATATTTATTATTATTTTGTAACATTTTTAAGTAATATGAAGCTTTAAACTATAAAATTTAGAGTTTAAAATGATTTATGTTGATTATTAATAGTTTAATTTAAGCTATTTTATAAATATTTAGATATGAGTCTTGGTATGCCATGTATTTTTCAGATTCTAAATACCCAAACCCGATCCGGACCCGATATGGACCCGAAAAATTACGGGTATTTTACAGGTATTGAAATTATAGACCCGAACCGACCCGGACCCGACAAGACCCGACCCGGAACCGACCCGAAAAATTACAGGTACCTATATGGGTCTAAATTTTCAGGACCCGAAAGACCCGGACCCGATCAGGACTCGACCCGAACCCGACCCGAGGACCCGGATGCCCAGGCCTACCTAAAACAATAACAGAAAACACTAACGTGCATAACAAGTCAATGACTTTCCATTTAGGGTTATACCAAATCATTCCCCCTCCAATCATTACTCCAATGCTTTGAATTAAATCTCCAAGAACATGAAGATAAGCTCCTTGCACATTAATGTTCCTACTTTCCTTCGGTTTCTCCAACAATTGCTCAGCATTATCTTCATGAGTCCCATGCTCATGATCATGACTATGACAATGGCCATGTTCATGATCATGTCCAAGCACAACAATCATTATGATGTTTACAACTAAACCAAAAGCAGCAACAAGAACCATAAAGAAACCATCAACATCATCATTACTCTGTTGAATGAGTCTAGTTATGGCTTCATAGACCAAGACTCCAGTGAGTAACCATATGAGCTGGACTGAGACAAGAGCACCCAAAATCTCAATCCTGGAAAACCCATAACTCTGACGTGGATTCGCTTCCCAAGAAGACGCCCACAAGGAGAGCATTGAGATAGCAAAAGCAGCAACATCGGTGAGCAAATGAGCTGCATCGGTTAGTATAGCCAAACTATTTGCCTTGATGCCACCAACAACTTCTATGGTCATGAACATAATACATAACACGACAACGATGCAGAGCTTTCGCATGGAAGCAGAACGTTCCTTAGCATCATCACTTGGAGATGTTGAAAACACACAAGGTGTTTCTCCGCGGACTTTACTTCGTGTTGAATCCATCTGCTAAAGAAAGAATATGTGAACATTGGAGCTTGAACCAATGGACACAATACAAACTTCTAGGAATATATTATTGTGTTGTGTTTGATACAAGATTATAGATTCATTAATATAGTTGTTACCTTTAAGGTATTGCTAAGACCATATTTAACCACCTCTCTTTCTATTTCTATATTTTTTCTTATAATAGAAAAATTCTATTATAGAGGTGAATTTACTTCAATATATGTTTCTATAATAAAGTTTCTCTATTTATAGTAAAAAATATTAATATATGATATTTTTATCCCTAAATATAGAGATAAAAAAGTAATATTGTTCAATATTTTTCTTTAAAATAACAAATTATATTATAAAGTTATACATTGAAGCAATAACTAACTATATAACAGAGATTTCTACTCTAGAGAAAAATATAGAAATATATATTGAAGATGTTCTAACACCATATAATGTAATTTTTCATAATTTAAAGATGGGAAATTGTCAAAAATACCATTTTTCTTGTACCGATTTTTTAAAATACTTTAATCATTTTTACTCTTATTTTTAAGAGGAAAAACACACGTATAACCATTGAGTTAATTAATCTAATACTTAGGGTTTAAAGTTAAGAAAGAGGGTAAGGGTAAAATTTAGAATGTAAAATTTAGGATTCTAATTAATTTTAAAAAAAAATTCATCTCTCAAAAAAATGGTATTTATAAAAATGTCCATGAAGGTAAAAATGAAAAAATGTACAACAAAAATTATCCTTCAAAGATAGCACGTAAATCGAAATATAGTGATAACGTATATAATACCAGATTATTCTTTGAATGTTCTATTTATAGAGTTTTCATTGATTTTACAGGTTTTACAATTTTTGTCTGCAAGATACACATTTTGTCGTCTAATAAATCTTAAATACATAACGTAAAACATAGATTTGTTACCTTACAACAAGGTAGTAGAAACTTGATTCAAGAGTGAGGTTTAGAGTTTGAGACATGAATGAGGTTTATAAAGGAAAGAAAATCATGGAAGTATAATCTGGACATGCATTCCACAACTAAACAAGGACTCGAGCAAAACAAACACTACACATTATTCAACATACGAAGGGAAGAGAGATTATATATTTTGATAATTAATTAGAGCCCATGAGTTAATGATAATGACAACATATTGATACCACAACAGAGTGTCAAAACCTTAATCATATCGTATAACAAGCGTACATGCATTATAAAATAGCTATTTTATGTTAAGACCCAATGTAACTATGACGATATCCAAGCGACATCAGATTCCGACTTAGACCAGTTCTTGATATCACAGCAAAGAATCTGGAACAAAAGATATTAAATTATTGTAACGAAAACATTATCATAGTTGTGGTTTAATTACTTGTTTGTTTTCTTAAATGGGCCCATATTTAAAGTTACATAATGGGCTACGCATTAAGTTGGCCAATAATATACTTAGGCTGGTACTGCCGTTGTTTTCGTGACGAAAATTATTCTGCCTACGCTAACGATATTTGACTTTGACGGGTACTAGAATATCGTGGAAAATGTTAACTTCACGTGACATCGACCTCGATTTTTAAAACTTAATTTTTATAATACTCATCCAATTAGAGACGATTGTGAAGGTTTCGAGTTTACTAAGTTATCCAATGGATTTTAAGTTTGTATGTAATATATCCTTAAAGATGAAATGTTTAAAGTGAATTTAAAAAACTGATAAGTATGTAAAGAACTAGGAATTATAACTAAAAACTTATATTACTATGCTAGCTAGTCATGTCTCCTATATATTGTTATTTATATTTATGATATGAGATTCTTAGATCATCTTTAATTTATTGGTATTTTTTATGAGTTAAGTGTGAAAACATAAACAATAGTATTTTATTAAGTATCTCAAATAATTGAGAAATCCATTTAAAATTTTCTCATTTGTGAATGGTACTCACATTATGATTCCCTTCACATCATGGTTCCTTCACTAATATTTAAAAAAAAAGACATATTTTAAAACCGAATCTTAGTTATTTTTAAATGTATTACATTTGTTTAATTTTACTATCTGGAATACCTTGTGGAAGGCTGAGTAAATAGACACATATCGTCTATATACTCGTGTATCTTTTCATATTTTGAAGTAAAAATAATAACTCTGAGTATGATGAAGAGTTCATATTTTGTATATATGTGAATTTACACTGCTTTGACGAAAATAAAACGTAGAAATTTACATTTGTATCTTTGAAATGCATATGAACCAACATACTCTGGTATTCTTCTTAGCCTAACATGATAACGTTACTAAAGTGCGTTTATTAAAAGTTTTTAAATACTTCAATATTATTTTTTGTATCCATGAATCAAGACACATATTCATTTAGTTATTCCTCTTTGATGGAACTCAAACTTCTAGACACCAAGTAATCTCCACACCGTCGAGGCGAAACATCATCACCGGAGCTAAGAACCGTCACCGGTAAGCGACCTTCTATACATTCTTTAAGAATCAAGAAACCAATCTCACCACCTTCACCGTCAGGTTGATCACCACGACGAGCCAAAGACAAAAGCTCTTCTAGTTTATCTCTTCTCATCCTCACTTTTATCCTTAAATGACCCTTCTCCTCTCCGGCCACCACGTCTCCTCTTCGTGCTCCGTCGCCGAGAACCGGGTGCACTGCGCTGCTTCTCCAGAGAATATTGCCCATCTTTTTGATCTTCCTTGTCTTTCACAAATGTTTGTTATTAATTGATACGTGTATGCCTTTGTTTATATATATGTAGTACAGTCGAAGATTGTTATAATTTAACATATTATATTTTATATAGGTGTGGACAAGTGTTTGTTAAGATCGGTTCACATTCTATTTCATATTTTTCGGTTTCGTTAAAGTAGGACCCAAACTATAACTAAGAAGACTACTCGGTTTGGCTTAATTACTTTGATTTAAACGTGTTTGCTTGTAGATAAAAATGTGGATACAAACATAAAATGCAGATAATAAACTTAATAATTTTGGTTGTCAGACACTATAATATATCTTCATTATATATTTAAACGTGTTTGCTTATAGATAAAAGAAAAAGTGGATACAAAAATAAAATACAAATTAAGAAACACAACAAATTTCTTGTCAGACAATATAATATATTTCCAGTATATATATTTGGTTAAAAATATTAATTGATCTACTTGGATTATATGGTTTAGATTTGGTTTTCTTAGTCCGGTTTAGCCTTCGGTTCGTATTAAAGAAACTCCAATTCAGTTTCGGTCTGGATTTTGGTTCGAGAACCGTATGAGGAAGGAGTTGAGTAAGGATGTGAACTACGATGCATGGGGCATGTGAGGATATATTAGATGAAATGAAAGATGGCTATTGAAAATTCTTGAGACGGATCGTTTAAGTGTTGTTCTGGTTCACGTATGTGCTTACGTGGATTTTAAGTAACCAGCCCATAACATATAACACAGGGTGCGTTTCACGCGTCAACTATCTTAAAGTACGGTCTTTATCTCCGGGATTTGTCACCTCTCATGTGATTAATTAAACAATAACCACCTATTTCTCGTTTAATTGAAAATATATATTTATATGTAAATTATGTAAACCTCCCCGTTTTTCTGCTTGGGCTTGATTTAATTTAAAATTTTATAAATGTTAAATCTCAGCTCATTCAAGAAGGGATTAATAATATTCAAGACCATAAATCCATAACGTACATAGTTTTGCTTGGCCCATTATGTAATCATACCTTGTTAGATCTCCGGCCCATCATATAGTGTTCATATAGTGTTGGTTATTAGGCCATACATGTTGGCGGTGTTGTTAAATTCGGATTAATGAAAAACTCTCAAACTTAAAACAATTGTTGATAATTGAATTGACAATAACTCCATATATATATATATATATTACTTAATTTCTCATTAAATTTTTGATGGGCAATACATATCTAGAATGTCATACTTGAGATGATAGCTCTTTATCGGCCAGATATCTCGAAACTTTAAAACATTTATACTCGTTCGAACTAATCAAATATAATAATTATATTTAGTTGAAAGGTTAATATGACAATTAATTAGAGGTTTACATTTTTTTTTTGAGGATTTGGACTCTAATAGTATATTAGATTTGAGTTTATTATGGAATTCCAACTTAAAACTAATTGATTATAAGGATTAACTATAATTCTTTATACATTGAATTTTTAATGTGTGATACATTATCCTTAGTTATTACGATAAACGGGTGATTCTGCTGATCCTAATATTGTATATCTAACATTGATCGAGTGGCTCATGTTGCCCTCACACATCTTCCACTATGTGGATTCATCACACTTTCGAAGTAAAGTTAAATGTTAAGATACATAAAAAACCTTGTAATATTGGCCATTACCCGTTAGGACCCATAAAATTAATAATGACACGCCAAGAAATTGTTGGTACGTAATTGAGTGCACCGAAAGGTGGCACTATTTTATTCACTTGTCTTTCCACAACTTTGTTTTTCCTTTTCGTATCAAATAAGAAGACAAAAATGTTATGTTGTTGTAGGGCATGAGTCCACGTATTAAAATTAATAGGCTAGAGCAAAAACAACATGCACATATTTTTGTTCCATAAAAAGAGAGGTTGGTCCATAGTTAACACGTGAAGGTTCCATTATAAGTACCATTTTCTATGGCTTCAGTTGAAAGTGAAATAGTAAAATCCCATTAGAGTTTTACTCAATTTATCACCAATAATTTCACAAAGATAATTCATTTTTTTATTTCTTTGTCGGCCTTTCTTTTACCTTTTGACCTTCTCGAAACTTTATTAACCCTTATCACTACATTAAGTGCATAACCAGATATGGATACAATTGTATGAAACATTCGTCTTAGTTTACAAAAATTTTGGTGATTTTACATATATATATATAGACTCCCAAACTATAAAAACAAATTTTACGAAAGTTTTTAAGAAATATTTATATCTCAATGTTAGATGCAGCCTTAATTAAGTAGGTTCATACAATTTTTAAAGAGAAAATTGGTAAATTAATTATGAAAAAGGGAATTACTGGTAATTATTTGTCATCTTTATAGTTTGTTTAGATAACTTTTTCTCTTCTGCAATTTTTGTCTGTGATTCTACAAATAGACTTATATGTATAACAGTAGAATATATTAGGTCATGTTTATCCACGGTCTCTTAAGTTGGGGTTCTTAACTTAAATTAATTTTTTGGGTTTTTTTTTCAAAAATTTTTTTTGGGTTAAGAGACGGCTCTTAAGTCTTTTATTTAAGAGACATCTTTTAAGTTTTTTTAGTTAAAAGTTAAAAAACGGCTCTTAGAAAAGTTAATAATCCCTGCTAAGAGACTCTCAATGATAAGTTATTAACCCTTATGATGATTTTAGGACCAATGATGATATTGAAAAACAGGATCTTCGTTTCTTTTTTACCAGGAAAAGTAGTGGTGGACCATCCACAATTATTTTCTTTGACGTCGTAACGTTTTATACTTCAACTTCATAACGATTCTCAAAGAAAACCTTCATCATAAACCCTCCTCCATCTTAGGTATTCTTCCTTAGATTCCATATATTAAACGTAAAAACAATTATAATTTAGCTATATCATTCGAGTTTGTGTTACAAAAATGGGTAACTGCGTATGCAAAGGCAGTGGTGGTTCAAGAAAACTATACGATAAAGATGATTTATTAATAAGAGTCGTGACTCCAAACGGCGGCGTTATGGAGCTTCACCCTCCAATCTTCGCCGACTTCATCACCAACGAGTTTCCCGGCCACGTCATCCACGACACCTTAAGCATCCGCCACTCCTCTCCGCCGCTTCTACACGGCGAAGAGCTATTCCCCGGTAACATATACTACCTCCTCCCTCTTTCTTCCTCCACAGCCTCAACCACTCAACTAGCAACGCCGTACAGAATGTCTTTCGGGAAAACGCCGGTGAAGGCGGCTGCGAGTGGCGGCGGAGGAGGTAGTGGTGGTGGTGGGGTGTGGAAAGTGAGGCTTGTGATAAGTCCGGAGCAGTTGGCGGAAATTCTTGCGGAGGATGTGGAGACAGAAGCGTTTGTGGAAAGTGTGAGGACGGTGGCAAAGTGCGGCGGCTACGGCGGTGGAGCTAACTGGAGAGTGAACTCAGACCAGTTAAGCGTTACGAGTAGTTTCAAAGGCCAGTAGTGATGGTAAACTTTCGAATATGTAATTCTTGATTTCTTGTATGTTAATTATCTTTAATATGTTTCACTGTTTTAGCATTTAAATTACAAGTTTATCAACTTAGGACTATTCTATCCATATACGGCTCAAGATGAAATAATTAGTTTGTGTAATCGTAGTTAGATTATTAAATTTCCTTGTCAAATTCAAATGTTAAAAGACTAAAGAACAACAAAGGAAAAGAGAGAAATTAAGTTACAAAATAAGAAGACAAACTATCCACCTGGGCCTATATTGGGCTTGTAAAACTATATTGGAATGAATAATTATTAACTGATTTAGCCTAATAGATTCAATTTAAAGTATGGTGCCAAGTGTTTGACTTCAGGCCCAAGGACCCAAATCTGGCCAGGAACAATATAGGATTAGGGTTAAAGTTATAAATCCTGCATAAGTAAAATATTAAACACACACAAAAACAAGTTAAACAACTGCTTCCGAGACTTGACCATGTAGCTAGCTCAAATATGAATTTTTGAAGTTTAACACAATCATCTTTCTTTAAATTTAGATATGTGGATCCTAATTGATGCCTCTACGTTATCTTAAAATCACCGAAGAGGAAATCTTTTGTCATTGTAAAGTTCTACTTCTAATGAACTCTTAATGCATGTTACTAAAGTATAAGTAGAATACGATTAGTAGTACAAAAGATGGTCCTTTTAATTTTTTTAGTGAGCTAACTTATTCTACACTTGTCAGTTACCATGAAATATGTTGATATTATTGCATTCCTTTGTGTGTACGTACGTATCTCTTAACCATAGTATATGGTAACTTAATATATTTTAAGCAAGTGATAAAAAAATAATTGACATATATCTACAATTAACCAGATTCCATCCCTGCCAACTAGCCTAAGCCAACTATGCATGTATTATACTATGACGATGTTGATTACACAATTACCATATTTTAAATATTCAAATGTTTGTTTCCATTTTTTTTCACTTTTTACCGTGGAACCAATTCTTTAGGTTCTACATTTTGTTAACAACTGTTTTGTAAAACCTTATGTTTTTCGAAATGATATTACATGTTTAGCAAAAAGAGTATTCAAATGTTTAAATCTGGTATACGCATCCACAATGTTTGCATCTGTTTGAAAAGACAACACATGGTTCAGGTTTACGATTAATAATTGACGATATTTAATTTATTTAATAATGAAACCAAAAGGTACGTACCTTTCTCTCATGCATGCAAATTATTTAAATACTTGATTCATTCGTCATGAGATACCAAAAGTAGAAGAACACAAATATTAGACGACAAAGATTTTATTAAAAATCTAACAATGATTCGATTTCAGCTGTCCTACTGCATCAACAACCAGCAAATTTGGAAGATGTTAGCAATTTCTTACTAAAATATACCTTAAACAACAATAGTAAAAGACATTTTTTTTTTTGATTAACCAGGTGTTGGGCTTACGCCCCACTTTGTCTGTACCTTTTACGGCCCTGGACACACCTCCCCAAATCGTGGCCTAGGGAGTTTGAACCCCTGACTTCTCGGCCAATGAACTACCACTACACTATCACGTCTTGGGTCAATAGTAAAAGACATTAAAAGTTGAAAATGTTGATTCGAATACATCTTTGATTTTTGGGTTTTTTCGATTATGATTATTTAGAAAAAAAATTGGATTAGTTTCTTCTTGGCCATTGTAATAAGAAAATTTTAATTGGAAAGTCTTTTTATAGACGGTGTACTTTAATATAATGTGGATAATAGACGGTGCACTTTAAGGTTTGAACTGGTTTCGTGGAGACAATAAATTTTCATTACCTAACAGCACAGAAGACAAATCAGGGCTAATTGATAATTAGGTCCACATCTTCTTGTACCACATCAAGGCTGCTAAAATGTATAACCTTATAGGGGTAATTCTGAAACTTTCTGGCCTTAGAAAAAAGAGTGGTAAAATATATGAACGGTTAAACTAAAATGAATGAAATTTACTTTTATTGAGGTCGACTACTTTGATAGTTTTCACATCCACTTTTGGAGTTTTTATTTATTTGGGAGCTTATTTTATTCCGAAATGAATTTCCTGATGTAATTCTAATGTCAGTATTTATCTTTGAATTAACGTATTTGTCTGTATCACCTCTTAAACATCGTTCTAGAGAAATGCAAATTGTCTAAAAGTTCGACACGACCTTGGTTGGGTAGAAATATTATAAACAAAAAGAAGACCAAAAGAAAAGAACGCATAAGAAAGTCAAGCTTAGGCAAAAAAAAAAAGAGTCACATTCGCCTATGGTATTGCCATTCTTAAATTATTTCGTTAGTTACAAGTACTTAAAAACAAATATCTTAATCAATATAAAAATTAGAATCTGTACAAGGAGTATAGCATTTTCACAAACAAGGAGTATTCTAATTAACATAGAAGCTGGACTTCCTAACATTCATTGGCAAATTCACATTAGTCATCTTCCCCACGACCACCAGACAGCAGTAAAGGAACTAAATGTTATTCTCATCCCTAAAACCACATATAAAATTAAAATATTGACTTTCACTTGAACTTTTAATTACTTATAGTAAATCCAAATCGTAATTAACATTCGATATGCTTGTAAAAATGTTTAATAACTGATCGTTATCAACGAAACAAAAACTTAAAAGAGAGAGTTACAGCGTAAATGAGTTTTTCAAGGAACACGTGCAAATAACTTTAGGCAACGGTAGGTCCTTAATATTTATATATGTAGACATTAATGTAGACTTTATAAGCATTATAACATGACAGATCGTACGTCCATTTCACATATTCTTCCCCCATGATTTCATAAGATTTTCTCTTAGCCCTATTGCTTTAATTTTCTGCACTCTCTTGGAACTTCCTCTCATTATTCAGTCCTCCTAAAAATTCAAGTTTCATTAACATTCCTTAATGAGACGTCTTCATTAGTTTACAACACCCTATGGTATTATAGTATATATGGCTAATGTCTTAAAGATTTATTTATTCACGTTTATATTTCTTATATATAATATACTAAGAGATAGACATTAGATATGTTCTAACAAATTACGTTGTGACAAAATTAAAATATTACAAATCTTCTAACATAAGTATTCTTATTTTTATTTTTAGAATGTCTTTTTTTTAAAGACTGCATATAAACACTATATATAACGAAAGTTTTTACCAGCAATTTACTTATAGTGTTACAGAATGAATCAGCATGATCACTGTTGAATACGAATATATATAATTTGCTTTGGCAGCAACTTTATATCTATTGAACTTACAAATTTTATATAACATTGACGTTGATCCAAGAGGTGTTTTCCAAAAGGCTCAAGACTTCATTTTTACCCTCTTCCAAGAAGCACGAGTGTATGTATAGTCATATGATGTCTCACATAAGTTTGATATTTCGACGATGTTGACAAAAAAAATGACGCTAATACATCAATTAAGATTGCTTCCCATGCAAACTTTCTTAGTCTCCTAGAAAAAAAAAACATTTTGTTTGTTTGGTCACTAACTAAGATAAATTTGTTTTCATTTTCTTAATCAGCTTTCACCAATACGTCTGCTCACAAGATACCGACACAGATTATACTAGTATTTTGACCAACACTATATAAGATTTATTAATGTGAGCATGCGATAAGCATATATTTTGATAGCGTGAAAAATAAAGAGGGGAGATGGCTCGTATGTTCCTCTATCTAGGTCATCATTTGAACCATCCATTTTTTTGGTTAAATTTTTGTTAGGGTTCCATATCGTAATGTTGAAAACAACATAATAAGAAATTAAAACATTAAACAAATTTCAATAAACCTGTCAAGATAAAGATAGTATTCCATTTACAGCGAGCTTTTTGAGACTCACTGGTACTTGCCTCATGATGATGTAACAAGGAGCCGTTGTTGTATTATTTTAACCCAAACCCATGTAAAATAACAAAATACAGAAAATAACCGTTTGTAAATCGGTCCCCACAAAATCTACAACATACGTACGTACATTACATACTCTGCAGACAGTTGAAAACAGCTGTTCATCTAGATTCATGTGATTATCATTATTTGTTTTTAAGGTGAACGTGAATCCAACCCCTTCTCACGAATATGCATGGATACGTTTAAATCTATAAGCAGTCGAAGTGAACTGCATGTTTGGGCATCTCTAACTCTACTCTAAAATAGAGTTTAGTGTTAAAAATGCTCCAACTGATACACTATTTTCTAGTAAAACATAGGTGTGATTTATATATAAAATAACTTTTTATTTCTTTTTCATCATTTACTTTTCACTCTAAAATAGAATATCACTGAAACAACAATCAATTCTATTACTAATCCCATTTCTATAGATTTCTTTTTATCTCCGTCTTCTAATTTTCACGAGGAGATTGTGAATCGTCATGTAGATGTAGTATTGTACATCTCATCATTCGCCAAGTCTATCGTCATCTTACGTACCTTCTAGACTACAATAACCACTGATATTACTTGAATCCACATCGAAAGTACGTAAAGTTAAGCTAGTAGTTTTTAATCTCGTATTTAACATATAATATATTAATGAACTCTTCATCACATGCCACTCTTTTGAGTTTTAATTTTCTTTTTCTCTTTCTTTTAAAAATTGACTAATGTCTTGTCAATATAGATTTTTAAGGTCGAGGGTCACAGTAGCGATGGGGGCTTGCTTCCTACATTACAGTTGACAGGTTGATCCCACGTGGGCCCTACTTCTACCCAATAGCTACGTGATCTGGTCCCACCTCTCTCTGTCTCTACCTTTTACTATTTAGTCCCCCACTGTAATTACGATATACTACCAAAAAGGAGCAAATAAAGGACCTTTTTATCTTTGAATAATGAGATTGAGACCCTCTCTACCTTCACCTTGTCTTGGTGAATTACAAATTAAGTGAATAGTTCTTTTATTAATGATTTTTTTTGCGCTTTATTGTATTTTATATAATTGGGATGTTTTATTAAGTCGGACAGAAGAACATAAAAGTGTTGTGATAAAATGTAAACTCAGAGTGTCATACGAGTTAACCACCAAGGCCAACTAATGGTTTATAAGGACCCTTAGACAAAAAATTAAGCCATTCAAAAATATAATTTTAGTATGAGTTTTTTAAATTATATTATCTAAAATATTATTAAGTTTAGATATGAAAATATATAAAATATATTTTTTAAGAAATACATATAAGTTTATCTATTTTTCTTTATAAAATTGATTTTTTTTCTTTAAAATTTTTAAAAATTAGATTCCTAATATCATGGGTTTTGGGGCAGTTGTAGTGCTCGCTTTTGTGGTTGAGCCGGCATTGGTAACCACTAGTAGACTTTAGAACATGTTTAACCCATGGTTTTTAAGAAATTTTTAAGGAGTGAGATCCACATTTTTGAAAAATTTACTCTTTATTTTTTTTCTGTAAGAGGTAGTTCTTGAAAATTTTTGTACTGTTTACGAGCTTTATTAACATCGTGATTAATTCATTTTTTTTTCTTTATTAAAACCAGAGAAAAAAAATTAAGAATTTATAGGAACTCTTATGGTTAAACATGCTCCTCAGATAGTGGCAAACTACTTAGCTGGTGATTATGCGATTAGGCACCGGTCGGTGAAACCAAATCTCTAACAGCGTATTCGAAGGAGAGCTTGAGTTATTCAAGAGATTTGTTTGTGTTGTCTTGCCTGAACGAAATCTCTCTGTCACGTCAACTTGTCACAGTTACCTCATAGATGGTAATTTTCCAAGGAAATATATTCACCATGAGTTCCATTGGGGTATATATATAACAGACATTTCAGAATTATTAGAATAAGTTCTCACATATGTTTATTTGTAAGTGGCGGCACATGAGAACGAATTATCAATTATGACATCATGGAAACACCAAAAATCAAGGAAACACAACTAGTACTTTCCAATTTTTAAAAGGAAAACTTATTAGAAAGAGAATAAAAAAAGTGAGAAGCAAAGGGACACATGCATTCTCCTCATGCATGATTTTTTTTGCCTGTTATGTCAAAGGTACACACACATACATGTATATATAAACACACCTTGGTTAGTTATAAACTCGTTCTATCATCATCTTCTTCCTCCTCTCTTCTCTCTTTATAACAATGAACATATCAGTAAACGGACAGTCACAAGTGCCACCTGGCTTTAGGTTTCACCCGACCGAGGAAGAGCTCTTGCAGTATTACCTCCGCAAAAAATATCTAACATCAAGATTGATCTCGATGTTATTCGTGATGTTGATCTCAACAAGCTCGAGCCTTGGGATATTCAAGGTTCATCATTATCTTATCTCTTATTAACTATACATAGGACTTTTCTTGATATTTTCACATAACGTATAATTAGGGCTGGTATATATTTTATTTGATCCGATCACGTTGAGTCACAAACTAAAGCTTCATCTAGTGATTTCATCTCACGGAAATTCACAAAATAAAATACATACCCTTGTTCGACTTGATTCAATAGTATAATATTTAATTATGTTCAAAATATTACTATTTGGCTGTCAAAAAAAAGTATTACTGTTTGGCAGAAGAAGTAAGATTATACATCTTAATTTCATCAATTACAATTCATCAGTTAAGAACCTAACTATTGTTCTGCTATACAGAGATGTGTAAGATTGGAACAACGCCACAAAACGATTGGTACTTCTTTAGCCACAAGGACAAGAAGTATCCCACGGGAACAAGAACCAACCGAGCGACCACGGTCGGGTTCTGGAAAGCAACGGGACGTGACAAGATCATATATAGCAATGGCGATAGGATCGGTATGCGGAAAACACTTGTCTTCTACAAAGGTCGAGCCCCACATGGTCAAAAATCAGACTGGATCATGCATGAATATAGACTCGACGAGAATGTATTAGTCTCCTCCTCGAATCTTGACGATGACGTCACTCTAGAAACATGTGAGGTCATAGGAGGAGACGAAGGATGGGTGGTGTGTCGTGTTTTCATGAAGAAGAGTCTTTGCAAAACTGTTATCAACAGCCCGCAGAGATCATCGGTGAAAACGCCGTCGTATAACGAGGAGACTATCGAGCAGTTTCTTGAAGTCATGGAGCAGTCTTGTAAAGAAGAGATTGTTTTAGACCCTTTCTTGAAACTCACCAACCTCGAGTGCCCTAACAACACCGTCGCGAGTTACCAGCGGTTGATGGACGACCAAGTCAACAGCTGCCACGTGGGTAAATCTGTAGACCCTAGCCTCGTCACTAGCTGGTCCGCTTTGGATCGTCTCGTTGCCTCGCAGCTAAATGGGCTCAACTCATGTTATGAGATCCCACAATCACCGTTCCATGGACTAAACCGGCCCGGTTCTTACAATACTGGTTTGACGCCTGATTATTATATACCAGAGATGGATGTATGGAACGACGACGTCATCGTCCAACCAAATGTGTCACATGTCGACCATTAGTGAATAACGGAAAATGAAAGAGGAAGTGGTTACTAATTACCAAAAGAAAAAAAAACATTGTGTAGAAAGATGTAATAATCATATCATAGTTGTTGAAACATTTAAGAAAAAGGTCAGGTTTGTAATAATTACAGTGGTTATGTGAAATCATTACATAAAAAAAAATCTCTACGTGTGGTGTACATTTATTTCATGAATTTACTTAATAGAAGAATAATGGTTTTGCTAGCTAGTATCATAATCTTAATGAATTTTTGGATACTTAATTATCATTTGATGACCAAAAGCAATTACACTTTCCATTGTAAAATGTCATAATGTGTCACATGACAAAAGAAATTTTTCATTTCAAGGGAGACAAAAGTCAGATATGATAAATTTATTCGTCGACAGAATTAATTTTTTATTAAATAATTTTCTTTACCTTCTTCAGTTTCAATCTTTATCATTTTACCCTCCAATTACATTAATTTTATATTTTCTAGTGAATATTTCTTAGGAAAATCTTTATTAGTTGAATGCTTTGTTTGATGTTGACTAGTTTGCTTCTTTCATCATTAGAAATAGATTAATAACCCGATTAATCACCTCAACAAACTTGGATTAAGATGCACCAAGTGCCTTATCAGAGCTAACTAACCTAACTATCAATAATCAGTACTTTAAATTTTGCATTTAAATAAACATTAATCTTTGTCTTTTGAGTAAATATTTTTCAGGGTGTTGAATCTTACTTTTGAAGAAAAAATGGAGGATTCCAGTATTCACCTTTTGTTTCATAATGTGTGTTTGATGCTAGTAGAAGACTCAACGGCCGTTTCGTTTTGACTTCACCCCCCTCCCCCCTTCTTTAGCTTTATCGAGTTATTGTGATCAGTTGATCATTTTATGAATATCAGACGTAACATATACATGAAAAATTGATTTCGAGGCATCAACTTTTCTCTATTGGTCTTTTAGGAGGTACAATATGTATCAAGTATTGGGCTGTGTGGGACTCAGCTTGGTATAGCTATTCAATGCACCATAACTATATTGGACTAGGCCCATATTGTTTATAGCTCGGTAACGTCGTATTAACAAATTCGTGTCACAAATGTATAATTGAGACACGCTCTTGTCCGTGTCTACCGTTATTAAGAATTGACACATATATTTAGGCTTCCAAGGGCAACGGACAAAACCGCACTATACCATATTAATAGTAACGAAAATTACATGTATATACATTTTTGTTAGTATTAGAACCTTATCACTGTTATTACGCGTATTACCATTCAAAGCGTATTTACAACATAATACTTTGTGTTTTCTTTTTATATATTTTGTCAATTTAATGTTCAGTTCTGTTACTGCTTCGATATGACAATTATGAAAGTAAACTATACACTACATTTTACTACACACAATATGTTAAACCGACATTTTATTTGTCGTCAAATGTTCTATAACATCAAAAGATTTAATACGACAAAGAAGGGGTATTAATTTTCTAGAGGGATGTTGATTATTGTAATAACCATAATTAATATATTATTAAAGGCTTGCCACTAGTGGCGACAGACTCGACCGACAATTGAATCCTGGCCATTTATTACACACCATGAGTCATGATCGCTGAGTTTGAGTGGATTCTTATTCCACTTAAGCCCCTTTGGTTACGGGAATTTGGGGAATCTCCAAAGTTCTAACAACTATATTTCTTAAAATTTTTATTCAACTTTTCACCAAAAAATGTTTATTTAACTTTTTTGTTTCTTACTTTGATATATCCCAGCACACCATAATCTTTTATTTATCCCAGATATGCGACACATAAGATTCAAATTGTCTCTAAAATTTGAAGGATATGCCATTTAACAGGTGAAGTGTATCTTATTATTACTTTTTTAAAAATGGAGAAGAAAAAAAATCTATAGTGCTAATTATAATACATTAACATTTTATCTGTTAGCTACATGTAACTTTGAATAAATAGAGAACGATATTTTAAGAAAAAACTATATTGTGTTGAGGCATATCAATAAATTTTTAAATTATAGTAGTATATAAAACTTATGCTAACAAAAAAAAGCCCGACTATTTTCTTAATTTTGTCTGCAGTTCTCTATAGAGAAAAAAATTAGTTGTCGTGTCAATAAAATTCAATGCAGACGTAGAAACTGGGCGTTACAACAGAAAGATAAAGCAACATTATTATTTACTCTCTCCGTTTCTAAATAAGTGTCATTTTGACACTTTTCACGGAAATTAAAAAAATAGAAAATATACTAATGTACCCTTATTTAATGTTGAATTATTTAAATAAAAATAATTTTAAAAAACATCTATTGGTTATTTAAAAGGATAAGAAAGAAATTATATGTGAAAAGTTGTATTAGAAATGCAATTAGTTTCTTTTGCCAAAAAGGAACGTTTTAAAATTTAAATCAACTGAGAATCTTTTGTTTTTTCCTAACAAGTGGAATAAATTGTTAATTAGTGATTATCCCTTTTCCACTTTTCAAACTTATACGTCTCCTAACAAAAATATCAAACGCAAATAGCCAAAACTTGTTGTTCGTCATCGCTTCCTAGAATCATCTTCACCATCGTGATCATCGTCAATCAGATAAACATATAGCACTGAAAATAATTGTAAACCGAACAACTAACATGCATAATCTCACGCTTTTTACATTCATTTTTATAAACACCATGCACTTCTACTACTAATCTTGTGGGTTAGGCCGTGTTTGGCTCCACAACTCCACAAGAATTTAGGTTTTAGACCAACTAAAACAAAACTAAATAAAAAAAGGAATAAAAGCTGAAATATTAAAAGTAAGTACAATCTTTTTGTACCACTAGTGCTTCTTTGCATCATCTTTATATTCATGCTCATATACCATCATCATCATTAAGCTCTAAAACATCCAACAAGATGGTTATGGCTATTATGATGATGATTACCATGATAATTAACCGATGTCTCTCTATGGATCTTGTCTTGAACATAACGGAAAACCTCCACGTGGCAAGGGATCGTGATGGTACCTTTCTGCTCGAATCCATACTCTTCTTCTGCTTCCTTTAGGAGTTGCATGAACAATGGATGGTTAAAATAGAAAAGAGGAACAACAAATCTTTGTTTCTCCTCTTCTCTTGATCCCACTTTGATTGCTAAACAACCTTTTGGAACATCTTTGATCCCTTGTTTGCTGTTGTTCTTAGAACGATTTAAGTGGAAGCTCTTGAGGTTTTTCTCTCGAGAACCCATAATTTGGAAAACGATGAAGAGAAAAGGATACTGAGGAAAAGATTATAAAACACGAGAATATTTGGCTTACCAAACGGTTTGAGAGAGGCCAAGGATTTTTCAAGTGGAAGGGAAGAGAGTTTATAAGACTTAATAAAGTTGCCCATTTTTTTTTGTTGCGGAGATAACAAAAATGGATTTAATGAGGTTTGCTGACTGAGATAAAACAATATAAAGTTCAAGTGATATTTTTGTAAAGGGAAACTTATATATATTTATGTTATTTGACCAAAAATAATTATATTATATCCATAAAATCTTTAAAACAGAATTTTAGTTTTCTGTTTTTGTAAGGTCCAATTTATTAATTGACCAAAATTCATTATGTTATACATACGGCTACGGGCCGATTTGGGCCTTTTCCTTCACTAACTATATATTTCAAAAAATAATGTTATAGATTTTAAGAAAATTGATTTGGGCCTTTTCCTTCAATACAAAAGTCCAAATTTGAATTTCCGTTACCAATGCATCAAAATCATGTTTATGAATTATAATATTCCATAAAATCTTAAACCATTAATCAGTTCATTAATGTTTCTATACCACAAGATATGAATTTCGAATTACAAAAAAGTTCATACAAATCATTGGAGAAAAAACTTAGAAAAGGTTTGCAACATGGTACAATAAATATTGTCCAGGGTCGATCTTATAAAACAATTTAGGTAGTACAGTCAGATGTAATTATTCATAAGACACTGTCGATCGTTAAATCGTCCGTAATATTTTTTATAGTTTATAATATCATAATTATCTAACGTTAAGAAAAAATAAAATCATGAAATTACATAAATTAAAGTTATTGGCAACAGTTATGTTTATCGAGGATGTATTTTCCCGAAAGTATTCAATAAAGGTTGCACTATAATGAGCCACGGATATTCAGTAATCAAAAGTTCAGTTAAGAAAAAATAAAAATAATTCACCATGCTGTACAAAGAAGAAAATAAATGTAAAAACACAATGGACCAGCGATTTGAATTTGACATCAAATCGTACAAGTAGCTAGAAAGACAGACAGACACTGAAACCATAGTTATAAAAAAACAAGGTCAAAGTCTTCGTTCATAAAGCACACAGTAACTTGTAAAAAGAAAAACAAAGTCAAAAAGACAAAATATAAAAGACATGGTAATTTGTGTAATCACTAGTGAAAAGATAACTTTTGGAAACCAAAAATCAAATTCTCCTGTTACTCTATAATCTTTCACACGTTTTTTTTTAGATTGGTGTTTACAGCTAACATTTGTTTGTTTAATTAAGTATTTAACTTATTTCTGCTCTGATCCAGCGAATGTCCAAATATAAAACATTCCTTCGTTTCAGACTTTATACATTTCGCTTTGTAAATTTCACCTTTTTCACAGAGGTTATGAAAACCAAGGTATGTTTCACTTTTACTTTCACTTCCACAATATATCTAAAACCAAACTTGCATCAAAATTCAAAAGATAACATTGTTTACATAAATGTTGGTTATTTCGATTGAGGGTACTTCGTTTATACATCAATGTATTGACTACGATTCTTTATAATTTGTAACAAAATATAGCACTACGTAACTATATATAGTACTATCTTGAAGTATATTAAAATCAACAAAAGTTAACTAATACTACTAGGTGTGTAGTAAAAGATGAACTAAGGTACTTTCAACTTATAGAAAGAAACGATAAACATGTAAAATAGCTGTTAGTAAATAATGCCATTTGCAATATTGCGACATTAGAAATATTCAAAATGAGAAAAAGCCTGTCGAGTTCCTTGATCATATGCTCGAAGTACTGCAGGAAGGAAAAGTATAAGAGTGTGAGTACAAATAATGTATATCAATCACAAAAGAATACGACAAGTTATGTTGAAGTATAAACAGTATACTTGTTTGTGTTGATATAGTTGGAATGACGAAACCCTAGGCTAGTAGATGTGTACATATATAGTAGTAGTTTTAAAAGATTCAGATCTAGTAGATCTAGTTTAGTTTCTTGTAAGCAGACGGATCTGAAACTGAAACATCCTCATCTTTAGTTATGACAATCAATAGATCTACTCTTTAAATGCTATTATAATTCGTCCTGACATCATCATACAAAAAAACGTATCATTACAAAATCATAGCCTAGAACAAAAAAAAACGAGAAAAAGTTAGTAATGATGATAGCCTTTTCTGTTTCTCACATGAACCAGTTTCCTTCATCATTACACCAATCTGTTAAAGAAGAAACAAACAAACACAATTGAAACCCAGATAAAGTACCTGAAGGTACTTACAAAAAAAAAGTACCTGAAGCTACCACATAAATTATTTTTATAAAAGAGTGTTAAAGATTCATTCACATTAAATGGATCCAGAGATGGAAACCCTAAATCAGAAAATGAAGATTTCTTTTTAAAAAAGGAAGAGACTTCTTGGTTAATTAGGATTGAGAGGAAGTAATAATTGGGGGGAATGAAGCCTGGTCCGAAGACACTAAAACCCTAATCAATCATCAAATCAAGCAGATTTTTTTAAACAAGATTGAGTTAGAATAAGAGTCCTCGAGCCAGACAACAGTCCCCTCAAAAGAAAAATCCCTCTTTAAATCCTTTTCTTCTTTATAATCAGACTTTTTTTATTAGGGTTTCTCAAGAAATTTTCTATTTCTCTCTTTGTTCGTCCCCCATCAGATCCGGCTGAGATCAAGGAAGAGAAAAGAGAGAGAGAGAGAGATGAATGTGGAGGTGATGATGAAGAGAATGATGAGAAGGATAAATAAAGAAGAGGTCTTTATGAAGAGAAGGACTCATGAGAGGCAGTAGTGGACAGAGCCCAGCTATACAAGACAAAATAAACATGGGTTCTGGCTGGATGTGTCCCACAGCTATTTATTTGTGTATATACATATATTTCTTTTTTTTTCCCTGGTCAACAGTGTAAAACAATTATTTCAAGTTTCGAGATTTCAACGTAAACATTTGGATTAACTTTTTGAGACATGTCAATAGATTTCTCATTTTACCATGGTATTTTACTTGTTAAAGCAAAAACAGAGTCCACAGACTCCAAACCCCTATTTTTCTTTAAATTTTATTGCTGAGTGTATATAATATTTTTATAAAAATTCTTATTCTGGTTTATGTTTTAGCTTTTGCGAACTTTTGACCAAATGAAAGGAGGAAAAACAAGAAAGATGGTGATAATCAGTGACCGTGGAACTGATGCATATTAAGAGACGATCAAATCAAAGATGACAATATAATAATGATACCTTTTAGTAAGTTGATAGATGAAAAATGGAAAGAGGAATCAAAAAGAGAAATGAGGGTTGTTTATAAAGTTAGTCAGAGGAGTGGTTGGGTTATTGATATGCCCAATATTACCATTCTTCATTTATTGTCTCCAACTTTTTCTCATTTTATTTCTGCTTTTTTATTCTGAATTTTAAATTTCGTAAAAATTATTTTTCATTTTCGAGTTTCATTCAGTTTCCACTCCTAACACTTTTTTAGATAGAAAAACCTCCAGTGTACACTCAAATTATCTGACGATGCAACAAGTTAACAGAGAATTAACTGACATGCCATTTTAAAAAGCTAAAGTGTTATAGATTTGAATTTCTTAGGTAGTGAATGGTACAAGTAGTGGTGCGTATTTTGGTGCGGTATTTTTAAAACCGCATACGTAACACCAATCACAAAATTGGCAAATGTATTTGCGGTTTTCAAAAAGAAAAGTCAACACTGTTTGCGGATTTTCAAACAGCTAATAAATCCTTACGTTTGAGAGGTCAAAAACTTGAAAGATTATTTTTTATTAGCCATGTCTGTTTTTTTGTTACACAAAATTATATTAAAAATATTAAATGTCAACATGATAACAAATAGATTTAAGTTTTAAATGGTAACCAAGAAATGAAGAGGAACATTGAATTCCTTTCCATCGTGCACTGATATAGGATGATTGTTAAAGAGATTTGACACATTTTCTTTCTCCGTTTTTCTAGAGGATAGAGATTTTATGTGGTTAGTCCATTGACTTAGATTATATATAAAGTTTTATTAAATTAATTATTAAAAGTTTAGAAACGATGTCCATGTACGATGAATAATAGCTTTGCATACGTTAATAGAAATGTAGAATGTAGTTAGAAAAACTTAAGCAACACTAAAAAAGATAAAATTCAGTATATAGAAAATTTACCGAAAAACACAATATTTTCGTAGGAGTTAACCTACAAATTTGAGAAATTTTCAAAAAATATGAAAATATTTTATAATGCATAGTTGAATCGTGAACGAACATAAGATGATGGTCAAAAAGGTTTGAAGCCTTTGTTGTCTCTGTTTCTCTAGAGAAAAGAGATTTCATAGTGGTTAGTCTGCTGATTTAGATAATATATAAATTATTATTTATTTTAATTTTTAAAACATTAGAGACGATGTCCATATACCAAAAAAGTCTTGCATACATTAACATACAAATATAAAGTAGTTAGAAATTTTATAAAATTATAAAGAGAATAAACTTCAATGTATAGAACATTTATACAAAACTCAATATTTCTATAGAGGTTAACCCACAGTTTTTTAGAAAAATTCAAAAAATATGATATTCTTGGTTTAATGCATAGTTGCATGGTGTACTGATATAGGATGATGGTCAAAGAGGTTTTGTACCTTTGTTTTCTCCATTTCTCTAGAGAAAAGAGATTTTATGTGGTTAGTCCATTGATTTAGATTGTATATGAACGTTTATTAAATTAACTGTTAAAATTTTAGAAACGATGTCTATGTACGATGAATAATAGTTTTGCATACGTCAATAGAAATGTAGAATGTAGTTAGAAAATTTTAAACAACACTAAAGAAGATAAAATTCAGTATATAGAGAATATACCGAAAACTCAATATTTTTGTAGGGGTTAACCTACAAATTTTGAGAAAATTTCAAAAATATGAAAAATATTTTTTAATGCATAGTTGCATGGTGTACTGATATAGGATGATGGTCAAAGAGGTTTGACACCTTTGTTTTCTCTGTTTCTCTAGAGAT